>VRLP01006642.1:0-27022 GCA_009660295.1 Lophius piscatorius | reverse complement strand
AGATAGATAGATAGATAGATAGATAGATAGATAGATAGATAGATAGATAGATAGATAGATAGATAGATAGATAGATAGATAGATAGATAGATAGATAGATAGACAGACAGACAGACAGACAGACAGACAGACAGACAGACAGATGCCCTCATTAGGCTTAAGGCTGTGCTAAACTCTGAGTCTATAACTGGACTTTCATGTTCACACTTTCACTTCACACCTAGTGTTCTAATTCACCCGCTTGTCATCATTCTAAAGTAGCGGGGAAGCCCACCTGGAGAAGCTATAAGTGGAGACTGTGCGAGGTTTATTACCTCATTTATTTGTTTATTGGTCAGACTGAAATGATTTAGTTACCTGTTTTGCTTTTTTCCCCCTCCATTATACAAGTTTACATTTTCCCACCTACACTCGGTGATAAATGTATAACTGAATATAAATTGGGTCTTGATAGCAAATTCAAAAATTAATAAATTTTTTTAAAGGTTAAAGAAAATATAAAACTCTTATGGTATATTAAATGTGAAGGTAAAGCCACAAACATGAACACAAACAAAGAGCTGAACATAGTTCTTTCCTAAATTTAACAATTAGCCAGATTATTTCATCTGTGACTTTCCGGTCCGGATTATTTCTTGGTCAGTACCAGAAACCCAGAAGCCCATTGTCACCTTGTTATCTGCCAACTGGTTCCATCCAAGAAATAAATGATTCAACAGTTTACTGTAACACATTACTGTAAAAATACAGTAATCTACCGTTTTTTTGGTAAATGTATTTTAATATTGTAAATGTTTAAACCAAAATATTAAGAGCATAGATGTGATATTTTACAGTACGATAAAGTATTTATTTTCTTTTTCAGAGTCTTCCCTTTTCTCATCTGAGCAGAATATTGCAGCATTTTCTCATTTAGTACAAGGTTACTATAAATACATAAAAATAACTTTGATATACTGCAGTTTAGTGATTTTTATTCATGCTGGAAGGATGAATAATAATAATAAGAACGATCTTTACTCGGATTCTGACTTCAACACTTGAGCGCCACTCTGTCGAGCACCACCTGTTGAGCAGCCGCTTGTCTCATCACATCGCTGGATCCTGCTCTGTTGATTAGTTAACAAGGTATTTGTGAATTTAGAAAACTCAGTGTCAACCTGTCATGTCATTTGTGTTGAATTAGCAATATCTTCCTTGTTGTTTTGGCGAACTTAGCCTGACTTGTTGTTTGCCGCGTTTTGCTATTGTGAATGCTAACGCTTCAGCTAGCTAGAATTTACGATTTTGCCACGGAATTTCATTTTTAACCAATATAATCGCCAATCTTAAATTTGATATATTGGGCACTGCAGTGTCTGTGTCTCTCTGTCTCTGTCTGTCATTCTGTTTCCTTGTCTGTTTGTCAGTCAGTCTCCTTGTCTGTCCTTCTCCTTGTCTGTCTGTCATTCTGTTTCCTTGTCTGTCTGTCAGTCAGTCTCCTTGTCTGTCTGTCAGTCAGTCTCCTTGTCTGTCTGTCAGCCAGTCAGTCTCCTTGTCTGTCTGTCAGTCAGTCTCCTTGTCTGTCCTTCTCCTTGCCTGTCTGTCATTCTGTCCCCTTGTCTGTCTGTCAGTCAGTCAGTCTCCTTGTCTGCCCTTCTCCTTGCCTGTCTGTCATTCTGTTTCCTTGTCTGTCCTTCTCCTTGCCTGTCTGTCATTCTGTTTCCTTGTCTGTCTGTCATTCTGTTTCCTTGTCTGTCAGTCAGTCAGTCTCCTTGTCAGTCTGCTTCTCTGTATGTCTGGCTGTCGGCCTCTTTGTTTCTAAATCTGTCTCATAAATTACTGCGTTATTGTACTCTTCCACGAATGTAATTATTTTTGCTGGAGGAAGTCTTGGGTAGTAACGATTTGCAGCAGCATGTTAGTGCAACATTTTATACTTGATGTGAATAGATTAAAAAAAGGCTCTGGATTTGGCCCCGATGCCCATATTTGGTACTGATCTGGACATTAACTATAATAATTTTTCTTCCTCTGTTGCTGGTGATGGAGTCACAACTGGACATTGGCTGAACAGCGACGTAAGCCATGGCATGTGTGAAGACATCAACCATCCTTCATCTCAGGGCTTGCTGTCATTTTTGCCAACTCCAATACCAATACCAAATTTAATGGTAAGTCCTCTAATACTCCTAAATATTGTCTGCATATGTTGTTCCTCTTCCTACATGTGTTCAGGAACGATGAATTGTCCTTGACTACAAGCTGTTTTGAAATCAGTTCCTCTCTTTTGTTCCTCCACTCGTTGCTTGTCACAATGAGCTGAAGCTGAACTTGTTTACTGATTTACTATCACCTGATTAAACCTCGGGAAAGGTCGATACTGAGGCCAGGGTACATTAAGTAGGAATGTTGGTTACAATTTTTTAGGAACCTGTTTGATTTGAAATAAATGTTCTTATAAAGGAATGTAATTCATTACATTAACTGTGTGAGCAACTGAATGTGTTTGATGCCGTGTATTTAATAAATCTGTTATATATCAATCTGTCATAGTTATAAAAAATGGTATTTTTATGGATTAGATTTGACAAAAAAGACTTCACGTGATACTCCAGTAAATTTAATACAAGCCTAATGTTGTAAGATCATATCTTGTTTGAGTCATTTTTTTCTAATTTTCAGGGATTTTCATTTTTCATTGAAATGCAAACTAAGGTACTGTTAATATAACATTTTTACAGTACTATACGTTTTTAGACTACAATAGATACACTGTCATAATAAAGGTATCATGTTGGTAAATGCTAGTCTGATATGAAGACTAATGCTTAACTGAATCTTTTCCATGAAACCACTGGAGGTAAGGTGGGGAGTCACCAATACAAAACAACAACAAAAACACAACAACAACAAAAAGATGAGCTATCAGAGTAAATTATGATATAATCAAGATAGAACTCCTTAGGTCGGTTTTATAATCACAAATTGGGAACAAAATCCCTCTAATGGTTAGGAAGTGTCCGAAAAACTGTTTTTCGTAAAGATGCTCCCCCTAGCCTAGTGGGTAAAATATGAACTATTAGAATAATAATTATGCAAGATAGATCTGCTCGAGTTGATTCATAAGCACTAACTCGGACCAAGGGTTGAGAAACTTTTGCCCAAAAACATTTGGAGATAAAGCTCTGTCTTGTGTTGGAGGTATGAATCTGTCTATTCCCAAAATCATTCCAGTTCTTCCTCACACTAAGGTCTATGTGGGTATGAAATTTGAAGATGATCCATTCATGGTTTTTGCGTAATAGTGTTAACACGAAGGAACTGAAGCGGTGGCAGAGATGTAGGCCAAATATAGTAAACCAAATTTATAAACCTATAATCTGGTCGACATTTGTATAGAATAAAATAAATCCAACATAAAATTAATTGAACAGTGTGGTTCACAAGGGTTTACCTAATGGCTTTCTAAAGATGCAAAGGAGACGGATCATGTAGGCTTCACACAGCTGTCAGATAAGCATCACGTGACTTAATAACATTTCAAATTGATATTTAATAAAACACATCTTTGTTTGGTAATTTCTACCCTCATAATCTGAGTCAATGTGACTAAAATCATCATATGGCCCATTTCCAATCTTATCATGGCTCCAACAGCTGACATTCCAGCAGTGAGCTCCTCCTCTTTGTGATTGTTTCCCATCTTTTTGCTGCCCATCACAGGAAACATCCGTCTGTAAAAGCCGTCATTATGTGGGCCCCATTAAATATCTTTAGCTGCACAGTTCTTCATTCACATCAGAATTAGCCGCACGTGAAGACTTTATATTCAGGCATAAGGCACCATCTTCCTACGGCCCAACAAAAGTGGAAATGATTTAAATCAGCTTCCATTCAGATGCTTCATGATTTCGACATATAGAAGCCCTTCCTTGCTGTTTGTTGTGAAAGATAACGCCCTCCCCAAGACTTGTTTGCTGCAGGTTCTGAGAAAAGCCTCTACCGACTGATGTGTTTTTTTGACTAAATCTGTGTTTAGACACAGGTGCTCTTCATCCTACGTGCTTTCTCTCCTGCTGGGAGAGCTCGCACACACAAACACACACACACAAACATGCACACACAACAGTGCATGAAAAACACAAACGCGCATACGGTTGCCGAGCCATGCACACTCTTAGTCACACGCAAACACACAGATGAATTCCCTGGAGGCCAGGCGGGGGTCTGGCTGGGATAGAGATGAACACATGCTGGGTTCAGAGCAACAGAGTGTGATTCACGTTTCTCTCTCTCCCTTTCCTTTCAATCTCTCCCTTCCTCTTTTCCCTTATTATTGACAGCTCACTCCCACCTCTTCCTGCTCTTTGATAGCTGAGTGTTTCAAACATATTCTGTACACAAACTCATGAGAGGACTGTTCCTCAACCTATAGGGACAATTAGATGAATCTCTCTCGTTCAAGGAATCATTTAATTTCTCTATAGATCCAACATTTTCCTCCTTTATTCTGTTCTTTTTACCATTTAGCCTCTGGTATACCGAGCCCCTTGTTACTCTAATTTAGTGTGTACGCTGCTCCTCCAATAGCCTTGGGGGCTTGATGATTTTCAAGTGCTACATTTAAAAAAAATTGTATTCAGGCTTTACATTCGTGTCATTTAATGTGTCCCACAAATAACTACCGAAAGATGGCTTTATTTTTGTGGAAGAGGGGATGGATGTGAGTTTTAAAAGCATATCAAAACACCATGTCTTGTTCCCTTATTTCATATCCGTTGTTCCTGGCATTTAACAAGTGTTTACAGTTTTTGCTGTTGTTCATGTTTTGCTGTACTTATTTAACCCTGTCTTTTGTTGAATTAGACAAATCTCCATGACAACCGAGGCAGCAGCGAGCAGATGGAGGGGCCTTGAGGATGCATTAGTGCCATCTTGCAATGAGGGCAGCCTTCCTAGGTATAAACTAAACTGTGCATTATGCCTGGGAGGATGAGGAAGAATCATCATCTAAATCTGAGCTGCACTGAGAATGACCAGGAAATGAATACAAAGAGAGAAATTTAAAGAGAGGTTCGGTGAAGGATATTGCTGTTTTGGAAGATGAGGTTCTTTCCTGTTCAAAGGCAATGAACAGAAAAACAGTGTTGTTTAATAAAGACCCCGGAAGGTTGGGGGATATTATGGAATCATCACTCCTGCTGTAGATCCTTTGTTTTAACACAATAACTCAAAAACTATTTCATGGATCATTTTCAGACCTTGAGGCGAGGAGGAACTGGCATGATTTTGGGAAAGGTAAATAGTATATTTCTGCCAAGGGAAGGTTAATCTACATACATTTTAAACCGTTAGCCAAATTTAGTTTAAATTCAGTGCATATCAATTCACTTGTGGAGGTCTGTCTTGAATCTATCACATTTTACTCCAATAGTTCATATTTTACTCATTAGGGGAAGCCGTTTTAAAAAAACCCCCACTATTTTTCAGATATAACTTAACTTAAATACTGCAGCAATTTAGTCCTAATTTGCTGCCAATTTTATATAACGTCCTAACCCTTGGTCCGACTTAGTTTACCTCTAATGAACCGCCTCGAGATCTAAATTGTATTTGTCATGCTTTACTGTAATTTTTCATATTTCAATCACTTAGGGGGATTATTTTGCAAGAATCACAATTTTGTGACCCTCTTGCCGACCATAAGTCCAATACTGTCTAAATTGATCTCATATGAATTGACATAAAGACATTTGACTTGTTTTAAAATAGGTCAACTGTAATTATCTTCATTATCGAGTCATTATGGGATCTGATCTTAGAGCATATGGCGGGCTTCATAGAAATAGTTAGGTTGAGTCTATATGGACTATTTGAAATTAGTGGTTAGTTGAAGTGGTTTGTTTATGTATAAACATAAAAAGTGTGAAAATACATCATCGCTGAATGTGTAAGGATTGCATTGTTATAATAGTGGTTTCAGACAGAATCAAACATTACAGTGAAGAGCTCAAAACCTCATGTGTGTGAGAAGAGGGAGACTTTTTTTGGTGTTTGAAACAATTGATGTGTGGGTTTAGAAAAAAAAATTATCTTTTGTCTCTTAAATAATTATTGTCAATTTGAACTCTATGGCAGGAAGTCTAAATGTGGTGAAGAATTTTGAACTAAATCAGAAAAAGATTTTTATTATTTTTAATTTTGTATTTCTGTGCCTCTGTCAGCGCCCAGTTGTTCCGGGCATCCTCCCTGGCGCATACTATGTGTGATGGAGTAGTCTGCTCTTACTTTGGGATCCTTGTTTGTTCTGGAGGCCTCCAACCACACAGTATAGCGACTGATACCAGTATCAAGGAGAGGCTACATTTGTACTGTATGCTATGATATAGCTGTTGATCTATTTTTGAAGGAATGCTGCCTGTGTAGTTAGGAAATGACTTTCTGTTGGGGTGGTTATGTTTCATATAGGGTGGAAACTATGAGTTAGAAATGTTGATTCCTTTTCTTCTGCTGAAACATTTAATGACCCCTTCTGTGTAAAGCGGAAATTCTGTCAGATCCTGATGTTCCTAATTAAACAACTGATTGATTTTAAACATTGAAATGTTTCTATGTTCAACATACCAGAGAAGATAAGGTGGAGAGATTCGCCATATGTGTGAGGAAATCCAAATTCAGGGTTTGTATAACTAGTGTATAAATACAGTCTGATCTCAGAAATCTGAAATCTACCTGTGACCAATTAACCAAAGAAATCGCTAGAAGGTTTTTAATTGATTGAACGAATGAATGTGGCAAATAAAAAAGCCTGATATTAAACTGATATTCTTATCCTTTATCGTATGACTTTAAATATCTTTGATGCTTCTCAAGAAAAAAATTAAAGTAAGAGTCGATGTATGGAGTTCATTCTGATTAATAAATTAAAAAAGAAATATAGATGTTATTTTACGTTTATGATGCATTTCACAATTTCTCTGTGCATCCGTCTGTCATCCATATGCCCTCACCCTCTCCTGTCAGCAGCACTTCTCTTCTCTCCCTCCTCTTTGAGCTCTGCTAGTACCCTCCTACCCCCGGCCCTTGTTATATCGCCTTATAATTACATCCTTCCCCCTCCTCGTGTTCACTCTTTTACCTCCACTGTTGTATTTAGGCTCATCAAATTGGATTTCAGAGTGAGATGAATCTCAGTTTTTCTTCAGTGACACATGATTGAAATGAGCAGCTTGAAAGCCGAAGGCTTCGGTTTGAGAACGGGCAAAGTGCTTTTAAGGGCCTGCAAGAAGATAATACAGACCTCAAATGAATATAGAGACAGCATTAACTATGTTATATCTATTAACAATAGCTATATGATTACATAACCTAACGCAAAGGAGCAGACAGTGCCCCGTGCCATTTCTGTCTAAAGTGAGACTAAACATCATAACCTGATGAAACCTTCAACCAACCAGAAAGCAGAACCAGTCCACCAGAATCACAAGGTTTAGCTGCTGAATAAAAAAGGAAACAGGGGCAGTTGGGAAAAAATTACTCAACCACTACTCTTAGTATTAAAATGGAATAAATTATCCTCTAAATGCTAGATTAAAATGTTTAACACTGTGGAGGGTTCAATAATGTACAATTAGGAAGCCTTGGTGTCAATAGAAAAACAAACATGGTTACAGGGCAAGACATTTGCAAGAGTGTGATAATGCATTCTAATGAACAGCAACAGTTTGCAGCCAGATGGACCATTTCTGATCAGGTTCATTAATAAGACTTGATAATTTCCCCTATCAACGGCTTGTTCATCATGTGTGTGAGTGCGCATAAATGAATGACTAATTTTGATTGTTT
Source organism: Lophius piscatorius (assembly GCA_009660295.1). Classification (NCBI taxonomy): domain Eukaryota; kingdom Metazoa; phylum Chordata; class Actinopteri; order Lophiiformes; family Lophiidae; genus Lophius; species Lophius piscatorius. The sequence goes on along the minus strand of VRLP01006642.1, from coordinate 19,195 downwards.
CTATTATCTGCCTTTACAACATAGTCCTGCCTTTCCCCGAGTGCTGTCACTTATGTTGCTTTGTGTGTGTGTGGGAGTGAGTGCGTGTGTGTGTCTGTGTGTGTTTGTGTGTGTGTGTCTGAGAGACAGAGAGCAAGAAAGAGAGCGAAGCGAAACTACTCAAAAAAATGATGCACGTAATACCCCCCCACAAAAAAAAAAAAAGGGGGGGGGGGGGGGGGGGGGGGGCAGAGATAAAGAAAAGTTGGAGACGCACAAAAAAGAAAGATTTGCACGGCCTCATTGCCAAAGAATGAGCCTGTGAGAAAACGGCCAGAGAGGCAGTGTGGAAAATATATTTTCAAACAGGTACTCAGGGTTGCTCACACATTTTCATGTCACTCACCATTACAAAGAAACATATTGGCATAGCAACAACTCCTTTTCAACAACAAAGCCATGCCATGAAAGAATCTTTATTTTGTGTTTTGATAAATGGGTCAACAAGGGATATTTGGAATGGCATCGAGTTTCTGCTCAGAGTATGGTGTTAAAAATACTGACTGACTACTGCAGGTCTTATAAAAACTCCTTGGTGGCTGAGATTTCATATAAAAGTGCTAAATTTAGAATAGGCTTATTAGAGCATTATATTTATACCTTAATAGCGCTCTGCTCTCTGCTTCAAACAGTCATTAAAATATGCCTGTCGAATATCACCTATCAATATTCTACCGATCTAAAATCATATCTTCTTCCTCTCTTTCATCAAAAATCCACATCATAAATATATTTGTATATAAATGTATATAAGAATCATAACGCTTTAGAGCTCGGAATCGTTGATCCGCTAAAACTTTACTTCAACAGGTAACACTCAATTAAATTAACTATTTAGTACGTAACTTAATAAATCTAACTCAAAACTACTTAATTTAATTTAAGTATCAAATTCAAGTAATTTCTTTACATTTAGCAACTTTTTTCTTTTTGCAGTGCACGACTGCACCCCAAAAGCATAAAATTAAAAAAACTGTGAAAATATTTCAAATCTTTCAAAAAAACTTTTATTCAAGGTTTTACCTTCAAAATACCCAAAATATGAAACAGTAAATAAATATTTACCTGTTTTTATTATTGGTGCACGAATCTGATATTGTTTTATTCCAGCGGTATTTTAAGACAGACATTACACACTGTAAAAAGAGAATTGATGGAGATTAAAAACATTACTGCACAGTTAAATTAAGTATTTTACGCTTACATTTTAGACTTAATAGTACTTTATTGGATTGAATATTACCTTCTAACAGTTTTTTTTAAAGTGGAACACCAAACCATAGTCAGTGTTTGTGCAGGATTTAACTATACAAGTCTTTTATTGTAGTATTGCTGGCAGTGACTCCATCTGAAACCTTACAAACCAGATTGAAAACATTTTCCCCCTCAGTGGATGAAATGAATTTGGACAACCCTCTGGTATCAAACACTTCACCAGCAACATTCTGCAAAATGAAGCTCAAATATCCAAGAGAACTAAGAGGCATCATGTCTTTTTTTTAGAATTTAGTCTATATTATTGTTTTGTAAATATCAGCATTTATAAGCTGCGAATCATAAAAACACAACCGATATGAATGAGCATTTTCTGTACAATTAATTATAATAACATAATAACCTCAACAACAGCAATAATAACAATATTAATACTATTATTATTAATAATAACAGAATTCACTCAGAAATTTTGTCCTGGGACTGCCTTTACAAAACAGAACAGTTATTTTTGATAACCAAATAAGAAATAAGTCTGTGCTTATGAATGAGTCGGTCATTGAGTCATTTGTTTTGCCAACCAACACATCCCCCTCCTAAAATACAGTGTTGACGCATAGCAAAGCAGAACAGCTGTCACGCCTCCTCTTAAAAACTTCCACAAGGGTTATGTTTGTCTGTTTGTTTGTTTGTTTGTTTCACAGTTAGCAGGGATACACAAAAACTACTGATTTTGATTTAACTTGCTGGGATGGTTGGGCATATGGCAAGGAGGGACCCATTGCATGTTGGAATTTAGTTGCACTTTCTTTAACACTGTGATATAGGGGCTTTTTTCATTTGTCATGCACTGAAGAGGAAATTTTAATTTTGGAGTGGCACCAGACAGAGAAACTGAATCTGGCTTTTATTATTATTTTCATCGTTGTTCATGCCCCATAAAAGAGTCCATCACATTTTGGTGCTATATCCTGATGAAAATAGACATTAATGAAATATTGTTTTTCTTCAGAAAGCATGGAACTGAGTGATACTAATGTATTTCCAAATTCTAAGCTTAGGTTTTCATGTTCAATGAGTGATAATATGAGGGTCAATCTATGATGAGAATGATGAGACTCTTACTCTTAGGGCCAATAACATAAAGGACAAACGGAGCTGCCTTGGTTGAGGTTTGCGGTCCCTGACTGCAGTCAAGTTATAGGCCTATCCCAGAAAAATCTGAAATATTATGGAATCATGATCGCCGCTGCTGCCAATTTGTCCACTGCCGCGCGATTGGTCATGTTAACCCGATCTCTCAAAAACTTTGTCGTGACCTAAGTTTGAGGAAGAACTGGGTGGGTTTTGGGAAAGGTTGGTTGTATATTACTGACATAAGGGGAATCTTTATCTCTGATTTATTCCACATACAGCGCATATGAATCGACTAGAGGAGATCTATCTCGTATACATCATATTATACTCTAATAGGTAATATTTTACTCAGCAGGGGGGAGCGTCCATCAAAAACTCTGTCTATAGGAGATAACACAGTCACATTAAATTTGAGGACTTCAATCAGGGGAATTGTATGTTCAACACAGTCTATTTCGGGCTTTCCAGGGACGTACCCTTGCTGTGGTGGACGACAGCGTCAGCCTGCTTTGTTAGAGGGGTTGCTTGGTCCGGGGTGTGTTTCCGCAGCACAGACACCACTGAAATATAATCGAGTTATTACATTCTTGGAATACCAAAGGCAAGAGCGTTTCTCTACGATCACTTTGCTCTTCCATGTCTACGCATCGCAACTTTAATCATAAGATCAGGCAACACTACATCATCAGACAATGCCATCTGTATCTTTATCAATAAACAGCAGGGTTAGGTTATTGATATTTTAAAGCTATGCTCAGATTTACTGGTTCCGACTTGCACAAACCACGAGATGGTCAGATGACTGACCAAATGTTCAAGCTGTCTGGACTTTTCAGAAACAGCCCACCCATGCATTCTCTATTCTTTTCAGGAATTAATTGGGAAGATGGAACATCAGCATGTGACAATCATTAAAACCTATGAAATACAGGCCAATGACAAAATGTTAGATTAAAAGGAAAAAAGAACAATAAGATACATGTTTCTTAAAATACATTCATATCATCCAATGCAATTTTCTACATGCAGCACCTGAGCTGGGGTTCATCCATGAAATTAATTAACTTTCCTGAAACTCTAAGCATGAAATCGGTAGTGGGTAATAGCCGGAGAAAATTTCCTGAAAAACAAATCACCTTTGTTTTGTAGATAATTTGATGCCTGTGTTCACTAACACAGCGCATTTAAATCATTTCCTTCATGCGCCGATAATATTCGAGTGGAGAAAACATTATTTATATTCGGAAATCACTTATTTTTCTCTAAAAGGATGTCATTCTTTCTTTTATTCTGTGTTAAATGTTCTATACTATATAATTAGAGCATAGTGGAAAAAAATGTAAATACCCTCTGATTAAATTCCCTGTCATAGAAAATTGCTTAAAATTTATCGAGTATCAATTGTAATCACCTACAAGTGATACTTAATAAGGTTGGAGAGCAAATGAAATATAGTCCTATAAAGAGCAATCTTGAGAGGGAGTGAGAGAAGAGTGAGAGTCCGGAGGGTAAAGAGGAGATAAAAGCAGAGCAAAACAATATAATATGTGAAAAATAAAAAATAAAAAAGACTGGATGGTGGGTTGTGTATGCATAAAGCCTTCAGCAGTCTTTTTCCCAATACGACACAGTTTTATTATTTTCTTGTGTTGTCTTGTATGACATTCACTATAAGACAACAACACAGCCTCCAGCCTCTGTATGTTGGCCTACGTGTAACAATCATGAGATGGTTGGTCACTTCCTCTCAACTAAAACACCCACATACCTCCTAATCTCTTCTGCGCGATCTCATTCACCCTTAATTCCTTCTTGCCCCTCTGTCTTCTTGATGGTGACCTTTCATTTCATATCCTGCCTCATGAATTAAAGGCATTAACTCACACAAACAAGCAGGTGCATTTACTCATAAATTAACATTTATGACTTTGATCACATTTTCCTCTAAAAATGTTGCCTGATCACCGAAAGACAAAGTGCTGTAATCTCCTCGATGAATAAAACATCCCGGTAATTGAGTGCCGGTGTGTAAACCCTAAACAGCTGGCTGACAACTGAATGACTGACTCAAAGGTCACGGAGCTAATGTGACCTGGGCAGGAGAGATACACTACTTTCATTCGCTGTTTGTTTGGAGCCTTTTACAGTCTGTGTGTCCGCTTAATATTAACTAGGGGTACAGAAAAGGCTTTATGATGTTGAAGAGGTGTAAGGGTGCAGCAAAAGCACTTTGCACAGCTTGTCAAATTACCTTTCCAATGATTAGCTTGTCAGGTTTTCACGTGTCTGTGGAGAAAGAAAGGACAAGTGGGGGAAGCAGTCCATTCTCTACCTTGTCACAGCAAAATCACTCACCCATCTTGTTATATGGTACCTTCACTTTCTTTTCTTTTAAACCCAGCTGTTCATGTACATTGTGCTCATATTCAAATAGAAGTAATGACTTGGTAGTTTGTGAACAGGATTTAGAAAAAAGGCTAGCTGTATTGTGGACCTGTCAATCGAATGTCTGCACTCTTTCAGAGATATCTCATCAAGATTTAATAGTCTTACCCATTATTTCTGGTCTGTCATCAGCAGGAGGTCAAAGACCAGATTAATTGTTTCTTTTTACTTATAAGAGTACATCACCAAAGTCTGTATGGTCTTCTTATATTTTAATAAATGTTTATGTTGTTGGAAGTCTTTTTTTAATCAATTATCCAATAAAGAAAATATGATGTTGTTAACATTCACTGTTCGTAAAATATCTCTTTGTATATGTGATTTATTTGGTGCAATTATTAACACTCTGAATTTACCCTAAAATGACAAATTGTTTGGTCAAGGAAAGCTTTTAAATAGTATAAAAATCTGACATATGAAATAATTTCATAACGGAATTTTGTATTTCATGGAAAATAGTCCTTTTTAATTAAAGTAGCTCAACCTTTTGGTAAAGAATGCTTTTAGAGAACCATTTAAACCATATTGATGACTTTTTTTGCTTGTATCAAGTTGCATAATTCTGTTAAATCAGTTTTGTTTACTTCTGTTCAGTTTAGTAAGTTCAGTAAGGACATTTTTCTCAATGTGCCAAAAAAAATCCTACTTATTGATTAGGACTATCTCAATGCTTCACTTTGACCTTTGGTGTCCCCCAGGGCTACGTCTTTGTCCCCTTACTCTTAAGCATGTACTGTACATGCTGCCAATGGGTCATGTTATAAACAGCTTAAGGCAAGTTACACACAGTTTTCAATATGAAATAGTAGGATATACTCGGCATGTGTTGAACAGGACATAAAAGGATTAATTAACCTATTACAAAAGAGTGCTTTGAATTGGAAGATTTGAAAAAAATTAACCATCAAACAGTAATCTTTTTATTTTCAGGAGTCTGTCTTAGAGAGCAGTCAGACCAATAGGATAACAGATATAGATTTCTCTTGCTGTAATCAAACCTCTTATAGACATGTTGGCCTTTAAGGTTTCCCCAGTCATAGGCTTAAGAAAGAGCCACAGTCCTACCTCAGTGTAAAATGTATTCAAAGGTTTATTTGAAACCAATGTGGAGCTTCATGTGGCTCCGTTTGATTTTGGAGGGGCTAACAAGCCAGTGTACTTTTAGTGCCAGTCCCACCCCAGATAAATGGGGAGGGGTTACGTCAGGAAGGGCATCCGACGTAAAACCTATGCCAAATTAATATGCGGAACACAAAACTGATTTCCAAACCAGATCAGTCGGGGCCCGGGTTAAACAATACAACTACTGGCATTGTTTACCAGCAGGGTGCCAACGGAAACTATGCTACTGTTTGTCGGGGGGAAAAAGAAGACAGCGAGGGGGTAGACGTGCCAGGAAACAGCGAGAGATGAGGAAAGGCAGCCGTGTAGGGGTGAGAGTAGAAACTTTCAACTTTAGCACAATGATAGGAGAGAAAATAAATACAAATACTGTGTGTCCAAAAGACCAGGTGGAAAGGCAGCAAAACTAGAAGCATTGGAAGAGAGTACAAACTTTTACTGTAGAGACGGTGGCTCTGACCAGATGACAGGAGAAAGAGTTGAAGGTGTTCAGATGTTCTTTGGGAGTGACGAGGATGGACAGGATTAGAAATGAGCACATCATAGGGACAGCCCAGGTTAGACGTCTTAGACACAAAGTAAGAGAAGCCGGAATGAGATGCTTTGGGCATGTGAAAAGAAGAGGTACTAGATATATTAGTAGAAAGATGCTGGAGATGGAGCTGCCAGGCAAGAGAAAAAGGGGAAGATCAAAGAGGAGGTTTCTGGATGTGGTGAGAGAGGACATGCAGTTGGTTGGTGTGACAGAGGAAGATGGAAACAGATCTCTAAAGGGAACTACCAAAAGAAGAAGAATGAGAAGAAGAAGAAGAAGAAGAAGAAGAAGATTACTCATCTGCAACCAAACAAGAAGATACAAAGAGGAAATCCTGTGCTAAGATGTGTTTCGTTTGTATATATTTTATCTGACAAACTGTCTGACTGGTGGCACGGTGGCGCAGTGGTTAGCGCCGCTGCCTCACAGCAAGAAGGTACCTGGTTCAAATCCACATCTGCTAGCCTTTCTGTGAAGTGTTTGCATGTTCTCCCTGTGTCTGCGTGGGTTCTCTGGGAACTCTGGCTTCCTCCCACAGTCCAAAAACATGTGATATTGGCAACACGAAATTGCCCGTAGGAGTGACTGTGGTTGTATGTGTCTGCCCTGCAATGAACTGGCGACTCATCCAGGATTTACCCTGCCTCTTGCCAGATGTTAGCTGGGATAGGCTCCAGCCCCCTGTGACCCTGAACAGGATAAGTGGTAGATAATGAATGAAACTCTCCGATTCGTACGAAGTCCAATAGAGGCTTCTGCCAAATTTAATGTGACCCTTTGCATTTGACAGATGACATTTGCAAAGTTTTCACCCAATAAAATTACTCAAACCAAACATTTTGGCTGTTTTTAAGTATAGCTTGAGGATTCTCTCTTATATATGAAAGGAAATGGACAGGCATGTTTGTTAACCAAAAGATGCAAAGTAAGCCAACCAGGGGCAGACCTATGTGAAAGAAGGGATGGTAACAGAGAGGTTAAAGCCAGGGCACCTCTACCCCTCTTCACTTGGTCCGGACACACGGTAAAATTATCACAACCAAAGAGGTCAAATGCAGCATTTCTCTCATGTCCACAAATGGACAACACTGGTGAGATATAATTGTATCCCTGCAAAGGGATTCCAAAAATAATTCCAGTTCTTCCTCGCACTAAAGTCTATACATTTTTTTAACTTTGAAAATGATCCATGAAATTTCCTTAAAATAAAGGATCAGCGGCAGCAGATGTGGTGGTGGTAGTAATGACTGGGGATTTCTTTCATACTGGGGATCCATCATACCTTGTCACCCATGAAACTGTCAGGCAAAGGAAGGTTGCCATGCAAACTTAAAAAAACACCTGTGAACAAATTATGTAATCGCTTGAAACTCAAAACAACCACTGCTGGCGGGGGAGCAACCGACGGAGATCAGGGAAGATCACATATGAAAAATAAACATTTGTGGCATGGTTTTGGATATTTTGGTATTCTGCCACTACTCATGTACACATTTGTGAAAACTGGGTTCTTAATGAACAAGCACACAAATGGAGCCAATGAGAGTTATGGATGAAGAACTCTGATTTCAGCTCTCCTGAATTCCTGCCTGTAGGGGGCAGCTGTGTGCATCCTCCCAGTCTCAGGTTTTTCATCGATAGTAAGTCACAAGTTTCTTGCTCTTTCTAAGCAGCAGCATTCTCTCTCTCTCACAGTGTATGTTTTTGTGTGTGTATACGTGTGAGTGTGTGAGTGTGTGTGTGTATTTGTGTATGTACATACATACATACATACATACATATATATATATATACATACATATATATATATATACATATATATATATACATATATATATACATACAAATATATATACATATATATATACATATATACATACATATATATACATATATATATATACATATATATACATATATATATATACATACATATATATACATATATATATATACATATATATACATATATATATATATACATATACATATATATATACATACATATATATATACATACATATATATACATACATATATATATACATACATATATATACATACATATATATACATACATATATATATATATATATATACATATATATATATATATATATACATATATATATACATATATATATACATATATATATATATATATATACATATATATATACATATATATATATATATATATACATATATATATATATATATATATATATATGTGTATATATATATGTTTTAGGCCCCGCCTCTTTATCTTCAGAACGTCTCTTAACCACTCCTCCTTGTTCTGTGGAGGCTGTATCTTAGTGGGTGGAGCGGACGTCTCCCAATCATGTCGAAGGGTCCCTGAGCAAGACCCTGAACCCAACCCAACACCCCCCCACGGACTTTTCAAAGGCTCCGCCCACCGGTCCGTCAGAGACCGCAGCAACAAACCCAGACAAATGATTGGCTGAAACCATAAACATGGCCTCGCTGTCCTCTTCTTCCTCCTCTGTCCTAACCCAGTGGCACCACCGACACCTCCGGGCCGGTGGGCCGGTTCTTCCGCGTGGGAACAATCAAATGTTTGCCCTCCGAGCTCCCTCCATGTCCTCCGTCACCCTGAGGGAGGAGGTCCGCGCCTCACCTTCATCCACCGACTTGGCGGCCACGAAGGTGACCAGCCTCAGCGGGAACTTTCCCGCCTTCTTCAGGCGCTGGCGGTGGTTCCGGACGCTCATGAAGCAGAGGGTGTTGATGACGCCGTTGCTCATGGCGATGCACTCGATGATGTAGAAGGCCACCAGCGAGTTTTTGTCCCTGGTTATGAGGGTGGGGTAAAAGTCCCGCAGCAGGGTGAAGCCGTAGTACGGCGCCCAGCACAGGATATAAGCGACCAGCACCAGAACCAGCACCACCACCGTCCTGCGGCGCCTCTGGAGCCTCTTCCGGATCTGCTCCGTCTGGAAACCCGGGACATCTTTGAACCACAGCTCTCTGGAGATCTGGACGTAGCAGACGGCCATGACGGTCACCGGGCCGAAGAACTCCAGAGTGAAGATGAGGAGGAAGTAGGAGCGGTAGTAAACCTGCTGGTCCACGGGCCAGATCTGGGCACAGAAGGTCTTGTGGGGGCCACCTTCCAGGTGTGGGTACGTCATCTCAGAGGCCATGTAGGCGGAGGGGATGGAGATGAAGATGGGGACAATCCAGACTGTGAGGATGACGCAGTAGGCGGTCTGGTGCTTCATGCGGGGCCTGAGAGGGTGGAGGATGGCCATGTACCTGCAGACGGAGACAGAACACGGGTCAGAACACGGGTCACATCTGGGCCTCGACCAGCAAAACACTTGAAAGGGTGAGTGAGAGAGAGAGAGCGAGAGACAGACAGTGAGAGTGAGAGAGAGAGAGCGAGAGACAGACAGTGAGAGTGAGAGAGAGAGAGCGAGAGACAGACAGTGAGAGTGAGAGAGAGAGAGCTAGAGAGAGAGAGAGCGAGAGCTAGAGAGAGAGAGACAGAGAGCTAGAGAGAGAGAGAGAGTGCTAGGGAGAGAGAGAGCTAGGGAGAGAGAGAGAGCTAGTGAGAGAGAGAGAGAGCTAGAGAGAGAGAGACAGAGAGCTAGAGAGAGAGCTAGTGAGAGAGAGAGCTAGAGAGAGAGAGAGCTAGAGAGAGAGAGAGCGACTGCCGGCAAAGCTAAATGGACTTTTAAATTCTCTTGGTTCTGAGGCCCGTCTCCTCACAAACAACCTCCAGTGATTTCAATACAGAGACAATTGAATGAGTCGTTTTTTCACTTTCTGCTCCGCCGCCGATAACCGGCTGGATACTGATGAGACGCGCCCTCCTACCTCTTCACGTGTTTATAAAATCGATGGCGTGTCGCGACACCTCAATGGATTCACTCAGCTTCAGCCGAGGGACGGAACAGCACCTCCTGCAGGAGGAGTTTTTGTGTTCCTCCCTGTTACTGCTCCTGACAGCAGTCTCTGTTACGAGACAATCAGTGACACTGTCACTGTCACCTGTCAGGAAGTCACAAAGTTACGGCTGGTTGGCTCACGATAAATCGGGTGGAGGTCAAAGTTTCCGTTTTCATCGAACGTCATTCTCATCAGAAAAATCTTTCCGTCAAACATCGCCGTTTGACGGAACACGAGCGCTAAAAAAAACTACGACGCGACATGAAGAAACAAAAACTGCAAAAAGCCAGAAGACAAGTTTTACCGTTTAACGGAAGTAGCATGGCTAATCAAAGTAGACGGTAGGCCTTCAGACAGACGTTTAACTGTAAGACAGATGGTCGTCAGACACACGCTAAGTGGTCAGACAGACGTTTAGTGGACAGACAGACGTTTAGTGGACAGACAGACGTTTAGTGGACAAACAGACGTTTAGTGGACAAAAATACGTTTAGTGGACAGACAGATGTTTAGTGGACAAACAGACGTTTAGTGGACAGACAGATGTTTAGTGGACGGACAGACAGACGTTTAGTGGACAGACAGACGTTTAGTGGACAGACAGATGTTTAGTGGACAAACAGACGTTTAGTGGACAAAAATACGTTTAGTGGACAGACAGATGTTTAGTGGACAAACAGACGTTTAGTGGACAGACAGATGTTTAGTGGACGGACAGACAGACGTTTAGTGGACAGACAGACGTTTAGTGGACAGACAGATGTTTAGTGGACAAACAGACGTTTAGTGGACAGACAGATGTTTAGTGGACAGACAGATGTTTAGTGGTCAGACAGACGTTTAGTGGACAGACAGACGTTTAGTGGACAAACAGACGTTTAGTGGACAAACAGATGTTTAGTGGACAAACAGACGTTTAGTGGACAGACAGACGTTTAGTGGACAGACAGACGTTTAGTGGACAGACAGACGTTTAGTGGACAGACAGACGTTTAGTGGTCAGACAGATGTTTAGTGGACAAACAGACGTTTAGTGGACAGACAGACGTTTAGTGGACAAACAGATGTTTAGTGGACAAACAGATGTTTAGTGGACAGACAGATGTTTAGTTTAGTTTACTTTTAGTTTATAGCTGTACGTTCTCGGAGACTGACCTGTGTAATATTCCTTAGACTGTCCATGCCTCCTCTCCGCAGATGTCACACATGGCGGGGGATGTCAGCCATGATGAATGTAACGTGTCGCGGGTTCCGGCCCCACAGCCGGTGATGAATCTGAGGCGGGGGCTGCAGGGACGGCCACAGGCGGCTTTTACAGAATGTAAATCCCCCGCGGGTGGGTCGCCCTCATCTCTGATCGATGAGGACAGACGTTTGGTCACCTGTGTCCCGTTTGCTGCATGCCGATTATGGCGGGCTGGTTTCTGTTCGATGGATTATTCCAAAGAAGATTGATCTCATTGTTCCCCCGCTGGGAACGCCGCAAGAATGACCGGATGTAGCTTCAGCTAAGTAGCACAGCCAGGCTAATCCGCTCTACTTTGGTCTCATCTGACCTCTGACCTTGTTCCAATGTTTTACGATCTTTTTGCTCTCTTTGAAATTGTCGCTTCTAAATACGTGGATAACGCTATCAATGCTTGGACAGCTAGTCCCGCGCTGTCGTCCCAATGGTATACTCCTGAAAAAAGCCCCCAATCCCCTGCGCAGCACAAGCAGGGGGTTGGCCCAAAATCACCCCAGTTCTTCCTCGCATTAAGATCTATGGGGGTATAAAATTTGAAAATGATCCATGAAATAGTTCTTGAGTTATCAGGTTAATGCCAAGAACGCTAACTGCTAACCACCACGAACTAGCTGCTTTTAAAGTCTTGCTGCACACATAATACATTGTCAAAACGTCCCATGTCCTTCCTGTCCACCTCCGTTGCTACCTCATCCTCGGTAAACAAGATACGTCTCGGAACGTTGATCTATAAGCACCAGATTTTAAACTAAATCAGACCAACAGTTGAGAAACGGAACCTGCTAATGCTAATATTAGCTTCTTTTTTTTTTGTGAGGGGATTTTTTTATGGTTTTAGCTTCAGAAAATACAGCGGGTGATTTTATGGTTCCTGTTACCAAGCTGTTTTACCATTTATGCTGAGTGCTTTTATTCTGAAGGAGTAGAGTTGATTTGTCCTGCATTCTGCTTGATGAGAAAATAAAGTACGAGCGCTCCCCCTCCTGTTACACTGCATCACACTTTCAAAGTAAAAGCATGTGTCGCCAAGCCCCCAGCTATAAACACCCCGAAAAATAAGGGTTTCACGTTTAGTCAAGAACCGTAGAAACGCGACATCAAGACGCAGAACCGTGTTTTTGGAGCCGTGTGGCGACCCACCTGTCCACGGCGATGGCCAGCAGGGCGTTGGTGGACACGTAGAGCGAGACGGTGCGCAGGTAGTTGGTGGCGGCGCACATCAGCAGGCCGTGGTCCCAGGACAGCTGCTTCACCACGTAGTAGTCCAGCAGGAAGGGGCAGCACACCGCCGCCACCAGGACGTCCGACACCGCCAGGTTGGCGATCAGCAGGTTGGTCAGGTTGCGGAGCTGCTTGTAGCGGGCCAGGCTGGCGATGAACAGGCAGTTTCCCACGCCGCACACCAGCATGATGCCCACCAGGACCGCCCCGATGACTATGGTGGCCACGAAGAAGGCCCGGCCCCGCGTGGTGTCAGGGATCTGGTCCGGAGGAACCTCGTAGTCGAAGCCGTCGCTCGTCAGGAAGTAGTCCGTTAGACTCAGGCTGTTGTTGGTCGGGGCGGCCATTTTGGATGGGGTCTACATGCCTCCGAGAAGAACGCCCCCCTGGAGGGGTGGGAGAAAAAAGAGGTAGAAGCCGGAATATCTGCACCACGCTTTTCACACCGCGGTCGACGCCATCGGAACGCACCGCCTTAAGAACGTAAGATTCCTCACCCGGATTTCTGGATTACTACCGCCACCAAGAATATTATGATTTAAACTGTGTCGGTTTGTTTTGGTGGCAGTGAGCTCAAATAAACAAACAACGGAAAATGAAAGTTACTGAGACACAAACAGCAAGAATTTACATCATTTGCATATGAATGCAGAATATCATCCGGTGCTAACGCACAAGATTAGCCTACCTGGTACAGAACATTAGCCTTCTTCAATGTAGAACGTTAGCCTACTTCAATGTAGAACATTAGCCTACTTTAATACAGAACATTAGCCTACTTTGGTACAGACCATTAGCCTACTTTGGTACAGAACATTAGCCTACTTCAATGTAGAACATTTGCCTACTTTGGTACAGAACATTAGCCTACTTCAATGTAGAACGTTAGCCTACTTCAATGTAGAACGTTAGCCTACTTTAATACAGAACATTAGCCTACTTTGGTACAGACCATTAGCCTACTTCAATTTAGAACATTAGCCTACTTCAATGTAGAACGTTAGCCTACTTCAATACAGAACGTTAGCCTACTTTGGTACACACCATTAGCCTACTTCAATGTAGAACGTTAGCCTACTTTAATACAGACCATTAGCCTACTTCAATGTAGAACATTTGCCTACTTTGGTACAGAACATTAGCCTACTTTGGTACAGAACATTAGCCTACTTCAATGTAGAACATTAGCCTACTTCAATGTAGAACGTTAGCCTACTTTAATATAGAACGTTAGCCTACTTTAATACAGAACGTTAGCCTTCTTCAATGTAGAACGTTAGCCTACTTCAATACAGAACATTAGCCTACTTCAATGTAGAACGTTAGCCTACTTCAATGTAGAACGTTAGCCTACTTTAATACAGAACATTAGCCTACTTCAATGTAGAACGTTAGCCTACTTCAATGTAGAACGTTAGCCTACTTCAATGTAGAACATTAGCCTACTTCAATGTAGAACGTTAGCCTACTTCAATGTAGAACATTAGCCTACTTTAATACAGAACATTAGCCTACTATAATACAGAACATTAGCCTACTTCAATGTAGAACGTTAGCCTACTTTAATACAGAACATTAGCCTACTATAATACAGAACATTAGCCTACTTTGGTACAGAACATTAGCCTACTTCAATGTAGAACGTTAGCCTACTTTAATACAGAACATTAGCCTTCTTCAATGTAGAACGTTAGCCTACTTCAATACAGAACGTTAGCCTACTTCAATACAGAACGTTAGCCTACTTCAATGTAGAACGTTAGCCTACTTCAATGTAGAACATTAGCCTACTTCAATGTAGAACGTTAGCCTACTTCAATGTAGAACGTTAGCATATTTTAATGCAGAACATTAAACCTACTCATGTTTTTTCCGTCCTGTACATGCAGAGAGTTACCCAGCATGCATTGCAGAGGTGAAGAGTCTATCAGGGCCCCTCACACAAACAGATGTGACTGTAGATTCAGTGTTTGTCGGCTCTTTGCTTCTCGGTGTAACTTTGGAAACGATGGCTGTGATTTTGTTCCAGCTTCCGTTTTATGTCTCTGCTGACGCGGTTGCTAGGTTACGGTCTCTAATGGAGTCTACTCGTCACATTCGTCCACAGTTTGAGGAATGTCGCGGCGCGGCGATGACGTCTGAAGCGCCCGTTTTACGACGCTGACACAAACAGAGTTTATGAGGCGGTTCTGCTTGGATTGGGTTCGGCGCTCATAAATGAAAGGGTAGTCGGGGCGGAGGGTGACGGCGTGCCGCAGGAGGAGGGGGGGAAATGTGTCGGGTCCTTAAATCATCGCTTGAAGGCGTCATATTCCTGAGGTTGTTCCTCGCCGCTGCTGTAAATGAAATTTCATTAGTATTCAAATGAACCGTATGGAAGTCTTTTAATGCCACAATCCCAATTCCAATTTTTACAACCATTGAATTTCATACATTTATTCATTTTGGCAGGAATTTGCCTCTTTAGTTATAACCCAATGACTTCAGACAGAGTTTTTTCGCTCCTTTAATTATTATTCATGATCTCAAAAATGATCTTTTTTTGGCATAAAAGGGCCCCCCTAAATCTATCATATTATTATTTTATTTTATTTTATTATCATATTATTTTGTGTTTTTCAAAAAAAAAAAATCATATTAAAAGCAAACTGACCGGTACGGAAGCCTTTTCATGCCATAAAAAAACAATAAATAAGCTAAGATTTCCATCAGGCGTGGATGTAGAGAATCATCCAGAGTCGTGTCACCTCAAACTCAGAGTCGGTCAGGTCACATGACCACACGATTAATACGTTTGACCTCTGACCCCTCTGAAAAAGGAATTGTGTTTTACTGTTTGAACACCAGAAGAAGAAAACGATCTGCAGAAGCCACGACACGACGGAAGTGTTTATGAGGGACACTTAAAAGTGTCATGCTAGCTTTGCTTAGCTACAGGATGGTTGTGAAGAGCGTCGTTATACGTTGCCATGGCGACCCCCTCAAGTCAGTATGCACGTACGCTGGTGGTTAATAGTTTCCTTCAGCAGGTATCAAACACTTTGTTTACTGCAGCTTTGGGTTTTGAAATAGTTTGGGTCAATATTAAGATAATTTGTTCTTTTAACGATGTTGACTAAAGTCCGACTCTTAAGTCACATGACTTCATGGCCCGGACGTAGAGTGAAGCTAACACGGCTAATCAAATTATCATGAAACATTCGTCTATCATATCCGTTTTATTCACTGAATGATGCAATAAAAAAGCGCGTCGGGGGATGTGTCACTTTTGAGTGTCCTTCATAAACACTTTTTTTTGTCTTGTGGCTTTTGCAGATTGTTTTTCTTCACGTGTTGTGGCTTTTGCAGATCATTTTCTTAGTGGGTTGTGGCTTTTGCAGATTGTTTTTCTTATTGTGTTGTCTAATGGCTTTTACAGATTGCTTTTCTTAATGCGTCATGTTGTGGCTTTTACAGATTGTTTTTCTTAATGCGTCATGTTGTGGCATTCGCAGATCGTTTTTCTTATTGAGTTGTCTAATGGCTTTTACAGATTGTTTTTCTTAATGCGTCGTGTTGTGGCTTTTGCAGATCGTTTTCTTATCGAGTTGTCTAATGGCTTTTACAGATTGTTTTTCTTAATGCGTCATGTTGTGGCTTTTGCAGATCGTTTTTCTTATCGAGTTGCCTAATGGCTTTTACAGATTGTTTTTCTTAATGCGTCGTGTTGTGGCTTTTGCAGATCGTTTTTCTTATCGAGTTGTCTAATGGCTTTTACAGATTGTTTTTCTTAATGCGTCGTGTTGTGGCTTTTGCAGATCGTTTTTCTTATCAAGTTGTCTAATGGCTTTTACAGATTGTTTTTCTTAATGCGTCGGGTTGTTGCTTTTGCAGATCGTTTTTCTTAACGTTTTGTGGCTTTTGCAGCGCACCTGTTTTGTCAAATTGATGTCTGAATGCCTGATGAATCTGTTATTAAGTTGAAGTTAAGTTAACTGGCGTCTCGTAACCCGCCTCTCGCCAAATGTCAGCTGGGATAGGCTCCACCCCCCGCGACCCTGAACAGGAGAAGCATTCATGGTTTATGAATAAATTAATAATACCGGCTCTCTTTTAGGTTTATATTGTAACATGTTGGGAAGAATGGTGGATGGGATTTCCCAGCATGCCTTGGGACAATGTCTGTTCTGCACCCTGAGTTAAGTTTCTTCTATTTTAGCGGGTTCTGTCTATGATAGGTTCAAAGAAATTGGAAGTTTCAGTTTCAAATAAGTTTGTATCGCTGCCATTTTTTTCTATTTAGCAATGAAATTATATTTTTGAATTATTTAATAGCAAATTTGGTAAATTTCACAAAACTGACAACTACGCCCAAATCTTAAATCTACGGAAACACGTTGCAGAATATGAAAAAAAAATATCAGTATCACGTTAAAACATTCTGATAATTAGTTGAAGGAAGTTCATCAACGATTTTTCCCTTTCAAGTAAAGATTTCAGGTCCGGCTACAAATTTGATGATCAGTGATTCCTCTGTGTGTGATCCATCAATCATGACGTCACGCAGGGATGGACGAGTTCAGGCACCACTTGTCACTCAAGTTTTAAGACTGTCAGTCAAACACATCTAAACCCAAAACACACGAAGATACCGCAATAAATGTCACATAATCCACTTTTTTATCTTCTCTAAACTTAGATCAAGAAGTTTGTTTACATTTGTTCATGACGCAGCCTCTAAACAGGAACTGCCTTCAAACCGGAAACCTCATTATTTCAGCTTCCAGAACTAAAAGATTTAGAATTAAAGATTGATTTCTGTGTTATAGAAAATCCGTCCTCTACCCACTGGGGTCCTCGGAACACACTTTGGGTCAACCTCCACGAGGACAACAAGCGCACGAGCTCAGACGGGAGGAGCGCAACATCTGGAGAGATGCGCATCTGTCAGGGACGCACGCGCTGAACGCAGAAATAAAAAACATTTATCCAAAACAAACGAAGAAGGCGGAAATAAATGTTTTGTTAATTATGTGCGTTAGTTGAGGAGATAAAGCGGCTTTTATCCAAACACAGACACCAGAATAAAAAATAGAATGTGACACAAACCAGAAGCTGCTGCTCCGCGCGCGCTGCTCCTCTGAATGACCGACGGACCGGAGGCGCGTTCACGACGTATTTACTCCCGCGCACACGCACTTTTACACGAGCTGATGATGATCCACGCCAGAATGGAACAATCTTTTCATAAATGAATAAAATAAAACGTGTGACAAGGCATTCAATGTCGTTCTAACTCCGCGTGTCGGTGGTTATAATGTTATGGCTGATCAACATTGCTTGGCTCAAGAGGGAAAAAAAAAAAAAAAAAAGTAATCTACTGTCACTGTGGCATGATGGGAAATGTAGTGTTCGATGAAGACAACGATGAAGAGCACATTTTCTGTATTTGTGTTTTAAATCCTTAAACTATTATAATATAATAGCGTATATTTGAAAACTTTCACATTGATATATCGGCTCTCTAACACACTCATCAGCCATAACATTACAACCACTGACAGGTGAAGTCGTTGCCGTGGTTACCTGTCAGCGGGCAGAAAGTGAATATTTTGTTCTGGAGTTCATATTGGAAGCAGGAGCCTTAGGCCCGCGTGAGGTTCTGGGGTCCAGACTGTGATGGCTAGACGACTGGGTCAGAACAGCTCCAGAACTGCAGGTTCGGGTTTGATGTGCGGATTGGCGGAACCTACCGGAGTGTTTTGAGGGAGGACAACTGGCGACTGGTTCATGGGCGCCCAAGTGTCACTGGTGTGTGTGTGGGTAGTGAAGACGGGCCCGTGTCGTCCCACAGAACCGCTACTGTCTACGTCTGTCCGCCCTGGGATCATTCCACCCCTCCCCTCTAGGGCCTTACTTCCCCTTTCAGGCAGCAGAGGTAGTAACAGAACTGAACCTTATGTCAGCACATTAATGCAATAACTCAAAAATTATTTCATGGATCGATTTCAGTGTGAGGAAGGACTGGATTGATTTGGGGATCATGCTCGGTCGCAAAATTCTCACACTAAGGGGAGATTTATCTCCACAAGGTTTCAGGCCATAACATCTCAACCGTTAGATTCGGTCCAAATTTAGTGCAGATTAGTTCACATGAAAATCTATCTTGTATATATTTCCTAGTTTACTCTAATAGTTTATATTTTACACACTAGGTGGAGCTTTTTGTAGAAAAAAAACAAAAAACTTTCTCCTCCGCAACTTCCCAATCATCAGAAAAGCTAGAAAATACTAGTTAACTGTAATCATCTTCATCATCGAGTCACTATGGGATCTGATCC
>VRLP01006641.1:0-27025 GCA_009660295.1 Lophius piscatorius | reverse complement strand
ATCTGAGACATGCTACTACAGGTACTACACTACTAGTACTACTATCTGAGACATGCTTCTACAGGTACTACATTACTAGTACTACTATCTGAGACATGCTACTGCAGGTACTACACTACTAGTACTACTATCTGAGACATGCTTTTACAGGTACCACACTACTAGTACTACTATCTGAAACATGCTTCTACAGGTACTACACTACTAGTACTACTATCTGAGATATGCTACTACAGGTACTACACTACTAGTACTACTATCTGAGACATGCTACTACAGGTACTACACTACTAGTACTACTATCTGAGACATGCTTCTACAAGTACTACACTACTAGTACTACTATCTGAGACATGCTTCTGCAGGTCCTACACTACTAGTACTACTATCTGAAACATGCTTCTACAGGTACTACACTACTAGTACTACTAGTACTACTAACTGGCACTCACTGACAGGTAGCCATGGTAACGGATAATCAATGTTATTCACTTCACCTGTCAGTGGTTATAATGTTATGGCTGATTAGGGTAATCGGGACAGATGCGATGAAGAGACTTGTACGTAAAATCTTTAAAAAGATTCTATTAATATTAAATATCGGGGGTCCAGGGTGGAGAGGAACTGAAGAGGAGGGGCCTCTTCGGCCATTAGGAGCTCAGGTACCCCTTTTCCACCAAGAAGAACCTGGTGCTAGTTCGGTCCTGGATCAACTCGCCGGGCCGTTGTTTTATAAATGGGGGTTCAGGCTCTGGCTCCGAACTAGCCCTGGAACCAGCTCGGTGGAAAACGAGGTACTGGTGACCTTTGAGGGGGTGTCCTTCTCAGACGCTACTTTACCTCGAGTCTTTGATAGAAAAGGTAACTTTGAACTGATGTTTGGAGGTTCTGGTCCGGTCGGGGACTCGGTGCTGATATGAAGGCTGGGCTCTTTCCTGTGTCTCAGGTGAACAACATCAACTTTGAGAACATGAGTAACGACGACGCCGTCCGGGTCCTGAGAGAAATCGTCCACAAACCGGGGTGAGTCCTGTGAAACTGTAAAGACTCCCACAGGTGCTTCGTATTCTACTCCGTCTAGAATGTTCTGCTGCGGCCCGTTGGGTCCGTCTCTTCTGGGGTGACGTATTTCTGAATGTCCGCGGTGATTCGGTCCGATGGATCCTGAGTCCCTCCCTCTGGAGGTTTTCCAGGCACTCTTAGTTGAATAGAGAAAAGACCCAGAATCCTTTGCTGGAGGGAAGAGTTGGAGACCAGCGCAGAACCGAGGAATGTCTGGAATTCCCCGCTTGGCTCGCTGCCACCGCAACCCAACCGCCGAGAGGCCGGTACCGGTGGAGGTAAAGCCCCTCAGTGAGCTCCACCCCTGATGTGGAGGTAGACCCTGAGGCGGGTGGAACCGTCCAGCTGAATACCGGCAGGTTTTTGGGTCAGGCTCTGGTTTTTCAACGGACTGTGGTGGGCCTCAGGAGACCAGAACCCCTTGTTATCGTCACCTGTAGAACTTTATACAGTATCAACGATACATTTTCACTACTAATACTACTAACACTCCTACTTCCTGTCTGTTTATGTCCGTCCATCTGCAGTCCAGTGACGCTAACAGTGGCAAAGTGTTGGGATCCAAACCCACGAAGCTGCTTCACGCTGCCGAGGAGTGAGTCTACGACACAAGGGTCGGGTTCCCGACCCAAATATGTCGGTGCTGCTGAGTTCTGATTCATGTTTCATCAAAATCTCCAAACTTGGGTCCTTGAGAGTGAGACCCTCGGTCACGCCTGTAAATATGGCTACAATTAAGTTAGCTAACATCAGCGCCCATAGCTAAAGTTAGCTCATTTTAGTTGTGATAGCAAACATTTGCTAATGGCAGCTAACATTTATAACACTGTATCATTTCAGCTATTGTTGCTAAAGTTTAGCTTATTTCAGTCACCGTAAAGAAAGTTAGCTAATGTTAGCTATAGTTGGTGAAGTTGATTAATTTCAGCTATCATTTCTAAAACTAGCTAATTTAAGATCATGGCTAGAGTTAGCTGGTTTTAGCTGTCTTCGTTACAGTAAGCTATCTTCAGCTATCATTGCTAAAGCCACTTTCGTCAGGAATCGCTCTAGTTAGCTAATATCTAGTTTTTATTATTAGCATTGATAGCTGACATTAGGCATTTCAGTTTCATACTTTTAATTACAGCTATAGCTAAAGGCAGCTAAAGTATGCCAAAAAAAGATAATTGAGCTATCACAGCTAACTATATCCTATTTCAGGTATACTAGTTAGCATTGGTTGATCTCAGTTTAGCTTGAGGTAAAAAAAAAATCGTGCTACACAGTTAGCTATTGTACATGCTAGTTAGTTCGCTAAAACCGTCTGTGTGGTTGGTGACAGTTAAGAGTTTTGGATAAATGTTGTTGTAACATATTTGGTACCAACTTCCTCGGAAGCAGTAATCAGGGTCAAAGGTGACCCGATACCTCATCTTACAACTCTTCGTACGCTCACACACGCTCTTCATCTTCAAACTAAACTTAATCCCAAACTCAAACTTTCTGAGGACACAAATGTCCTCCAGCCACTTATGTGTTGATTTCTTTTTAATTCAAAGATTATAATAAAATTCTTCTTCCTTTCCTCCATCATAAAACTCGTCCTCGAAAGGTGAACCGGTCCGTCCGATCGACCCCGCTGCCTGGGTGTCGCACACCGCCGCCATGACGGGGAATCTCCTCCCGCACTACGGTGAGATCGGCGGGGCGTCCGTCCGTCACTCCTCCCTCCCGAATTCTGACCATAACACGATGTCCTTTCCAGGCGTCCATGAAGAGAACCATCTCACCATCCACAGCGACATGACGGCTGTCGTCAAGGCGATGGCCAACCGCGAGTCGGGCCTGGAGGTTCGGGATCGGATGTGGCTGAAGATCACGATCCCCAACGCCTTCATCGGTAAGAAGCTACGCTGGCGGGACACACGACTCGCCAAACATTTAGCGTTACGTTTGGTTTCTGGGGTAAAGGAGCGCTAGGGCCGAACGCCGTCCCCCTCAACTTCAAAGCGTTCTTAGAGTTACCCGCTAACCTTGACTAGCGGTTGAAGGTCGCTTTTATCTAACTGTTACTAACTGCTGCTAGCAGCTTTTTTTAAATCTCCCGGTTACGCTCCTTTTATGGACATAAATGTGTCTTTGGTCCAGGTTCAGACGTGGTGGACTGGCTCCACCGTAACGTCGAGGGTTTCACCGACCGGAGAGAATCTCGCAAGTACGCAGGAAACCTGCTGAAGGCCGGTTTCATCCGGCACACCGTCAACAAGGTGACCTTCTCGGAGCAGTGCTACTACGTGTTTGGAGACCTGTGCGGAGGTGAGCACAGACAGGAAACAGGAAACAGGAAACACTCCTTCAGCTGTCCGACCATCAGGCGTTCATTCACACGTTCACCACGAGCCAAACAAACAAACAAACAAACAAACAAACGTTTTCTTTGTAGAATTTAAAAGGTAAAAACATCATGACGACATCAAAGGCCAAAACTTAAAGATTTTATAAAAGAAAACTCTTCAGGTTTAAAAAAGGTTTAACTTTTGTAAGATAGAAAACAACATTAATGAATACAAGAACATTAGAAGGACAAAAGAAAAACATTAATCAACAAATTACAAAGGTGCTGATGATGATGGTGATGAAGACAACGATGATGATGATAATGATGTTAAAAATGATGATGAAGATTATGATGAAGATGATGATGATGATGAGGAGGAGGAGGAAGATTGAGATAATGATGATGAAGACGACTATGATGATGATGAAGATAATGAGGAAGATGGTAGTGATGAAGATGATGATGAAGATGATGATGATATTGATGAAGATGATGAAAATGATGATGCTAATGATGAAGATGAAAATGATGATGCTAATGATGAAGATGATATTGATGATAATGATGAAGACGAAGATGATGATGACAATGATGATGATGAAGACGATGATGATGAAAATTATGATGATGATGATAATGATGACAATGAGGATGTTGATAATGATGAGGATGATGATGATGATGATGATAATGAGGATGATGATGATAATGATGACAATGAGGATGTTGATAATGATGAGGATGATGATGACAATGATGAGGATGATGACGGTTCCACCTGTGTCTCAGATCTGGGTGTGATGTCTCTTCTGGACCATGAAGAAACCTCCAGTCGAAGTCGAGGATCCGATTCCGACCCGTTGGCAGCCCCCCCCTACCAGAACCCCGTCCCTCACCCCTACAGCTCCCCCCTCCCTCTCCAGCAGCTGCCGGCCTGGAGAGGAGGAGGAGGAGGAAGTCAGCACAGTGAAGGTGATACAAGTGTTTTTTTTTCATCTAACAAACCTTGTAAAGGAACGTTTCACCATTTAAGGTCCGTGAAGGTCCTTCGTCCAGAAAACATTAAAACAGTGTCGTAACATTTCTCCGAAATATCGGAAGGAGGATAAAAAATAAAATAAATACATAAATGAATACATCTGCATTTGGAGACGAGGAGAGGAGATGAATTTGAGTTTTTGAGGGAACTGTCCTTTTAACTTTTACCTCCAAAAACCCTTTAAAATCTAATGTTTAATGAATTATTGTTTACGTGTTGAACTTTAACCTCAGTCTCTTCGCGGCGTGTTTTTCACACTTCCTGCGGATGACCTCGCTCTGAAACGTGAACTAATAGTTTGTTGTGACTCACAGGAAGCAGCGGGTCCAACTGCAGTGACGCTCAGAAGGAGGGAGGACCAGGAAGGAGAGGGAGCCAATCAGAGCCCACCAAACAGGAAGTGAGTGCTTCGCCGGACAAACAGGCGGCGGGGGCGGGGGCGGAGTCCCCAGGTAATGACAGCCCCCGGTTACACCCGACGCCCTTCGCCGGTCTCCTTGGCGACAAAGACTCTGGTGAAATCCCGCCGGCTAAGACGCCGTCTCCGGCTCAGGGTCACGACCTTTCCTCGTCCCGACAGTCCTTCTGCCTCGCCATGGGAAACACCGGGGATTTCTTCGTGGACGTCATGTGACTCTGACTCAGACATTTGAACGCGATGTAAGAATCCTGTTTGTTTTTGACCCGCGGCAGTTTTTCATTCACGACACTTTGAAGATGAAAAGATTACGAGACGAAAGTCATAATATTGATAATACGATCATTATTACGAACTTTATTTTACGACACGTTTTTACAAAAAAAAACAACTGTTTTTCGGACGTAAGTTCCTTCCGGTTGGCCCCCGTGTGGACGGGGTGAGTCACATTTCATTTGTGGAATTTAATTGAGGGTATAACGCAGGGGATTGGGGGCTTTCCAGGGATATACCCTTACTATTTGGACTCATAATATGATTTCCCTTTAATTGATACTTTTTTCTCAACTTTTTTTGGTTGTATTTTGTCTTTGATCACATGATGATCTTTTTTTTTCTTAAAATACGACATTGTTCTTAAAATGTTATGACTTCTTCTTGTATTATTTCTACTTTCTTCTCATAATGTTTCGATTTCTTTCCTTCTTTCACCTTAAATCTTGACTTTATTCTTTTTTGATGTTTTTTTCTTAAGATTTTAGTTTTTTTCCACAATGTGGCGCTAATACTCTTCCATACATCAGAAGTATTTTGATCTTAGTTCTGACCCGATATTAACCTCTTCAACTCTCCACACACGGGTTTCTAGCTAGCTTTAGCATGTTAGCATGCCGCTAACACAAGCTAGCATTGTGCTATCAAACCGAATTTAGTCTCAATATATTTATTTTTTCTTTATTGAAACTTTTTTCTGGACTTTTTCTTTCATACAACTTTTTTTCTTTCTTCTTAATATTAAAAACCCTATTCTTCTAAATTTATGTCATAATAAGGAGAGTTTTGTAGACAAATAGTTTTAGAAAAACTTCAACCTTAATACCAAAAACTAATTGAAAATAATAAAATGAATCATCTGGCGGTTCCTAATAATTCTTTTTTTTTTTTTTGGAGTTTCCGGATCTTTCCATGAAAACTAAACTGGAGAAAACAGACTTTGTTCTAAACATGTTAACGTTCCTGATGTTCTGGGCGGTTCTGTACCTCCAGTCAGAAAGACTCCAAAACCGGTCTTCATGCTGAAATATATATAAATATAAATAATATATATATATATATATATATATTTCTGTATATATGTGTATATTTAATTATTTTATGCAGGCAGAAATGTTTATTTTTCTTTCCCTCACTGCTCTCCTCCTGGATTTTGTTTTAGCATTACACTGTAAAAAAACCCAAAAAATTTAATAAAATCTTCACTGTAAAATTTACACTGTAAACCTTTTTTTTTTTTTTTTTACAGCTAAATTACATTAAAAACAAAAATAAATTACAACAAATTCAGAATAATTCACAAATTATTTTTAAAAAATTGGTTTATGCACACTGTAAAAAATGTTTACGTCCAAAGAAAACAACAGTAAGAGTCGTAAAAAAATTCAAAACAGTCGTGGATACAGGGAATTACCCTAAAATCCAGAAACGGTAAATACTTTTATTTTTAAAGGTCAGAAGATGTTGGAAAAAAAAGATTTTACAGTGAAGAAACAGACTTTTGATAAAATAACAGAAAAGTTGAAGAAAAACAATCAGAACGTTTTTTTTTTAAGTCCCTTTTAAGTATTTTACCGTCAATTCTACGAAGTTTGTATAATGAGGTGAAATCCCGTGTTTGTCTGTAAATACGATGATATTTGTGAAAAAACCGCTGAGTCAAGATTATTGTTTTTGATTTATGAACTTATTTATTTTTATCTTTGTTGTCTCTGACGCTTTTTAAAATGAAGAAAATAAAAATATACAACTTCACGTTTTGCCTGGAATTTGTTTTTTGGTCTCATAATCAAACAATTTGTTTATTTGTGAGTAAAAACTGAAAGTCGTCAAAGTAGCAGGAAAATATAATTGTTGTATTTTAGAGCTTTTTTACGGGAATAATTCAAATTGAAGTTAATCATGAAAGTGTCCCCGAACACAACACGTGTTTTTTTTTTCATTTTGTTTCTAGTTAGTCTTCATAATAACTTTATGACGTTTATTGCTTGCAACTTTATTCTTGTTATTTTAATTTTTTTTATCTTTCAATCAGAGAAAATGCAGATTTTTTTTTTTTCATGTAAAATTATAATTTATTTCCAAAATATAATGACTTTTTAGAGAAGTGGGCGGAGGCCATAATAAAAGCTGCTGGATGTTCGTGAGTCGTTGTGAAGATCAGTCGATCAACCGGAGAGGAAAGGAGTGAGGAGTGAAGAAGAAGGAGCTGAAGGAAGGACGAAGGGGGGTGACTAGAGTGAGGCGTAGAAAAAAGAGGAGTGATGAGTCATGGTATGTCTTCAGTTAAAAATACCCTTCTGAAAGGATGTTGGTTTTATTCACGTGACATACAACTTATTCTTATCATTCTATGATTCTTTTTAGTTATTCCCATAAGATTTGACTTTTCTTCTCTAAAAATGTAACTTTTTATTCCTCGTAACATGACCTGTAATATTACAATAGTTCCGAATTGTTACCTCACCCTAATATTATAATTACTTTTTTCTACTAACACTACAATATTATTCTTGGACCTTTGTCTCCTTTTTCTCTTAAACCGACATGTTTATGTTCAAGAATATTTATTCTATGACATAACATAACATAACATGATTTTGTTTTCTTACAATAACAACTTTATTCTCATAATAGTATCATTTTTCAATGTTGTATTGTTTTCTTACTTTCTAATCGATAAAACGATCCTGAAGTTATTATTTTTAACCTCAGGAGTATTTCTGTCAACAAATTATCTATTTTTTTATTTCTGTTGACTAATCTTTCTGTGATTTATTTTCTTTTTTTCTGTTCTATTTCTTTCTATTTGTTTTTTCTTTTCTTATTTCTATTCATCATTCTGACAAACTGATATTTTTCCTGATGAAAATCTGTCATTTCTTAATAGTTTTTTGTTTTTTTTCACATATTGCTCCTTTAATGATGTGACTCATCAGCAGCTCCCAGCTTCCTCTCTCCTCTCACAGTGAAGGAGGGACGCGTCCAAATCCGCTCACCTGACTGCCTCGGTCCTAGTGCGCTACAACTGCACAAGAACAGGATGCATTAAGATGTCGCTGTGTTAATCCTTTCAACAAATTACTAACAAAAGATCTTAAATAGTTATATTTTACTAGTGAAATCCTGTTTAATGAATAGAAGAGGTCTGTGTAAAGGAGGCTCTTTATTTTGAATGGTACGCGGCCGCGTCGTGCAGCGGTCAGCTGACAGTCCGCTCCTGCCGCCGACATCTTGCCTTCGACCCGGAGGAGCAGGGAGAGACTGATTTTCACGGTCAGATGTCCTGATGGGGGAACCGCTGAACTGGTGTGAATCTGTTTAAGGCAGCCCGCAAAAAAATCTTCATCTCTGCAGAGCGGGTAAGAACACAGAGGCCCGATAATTCCATCGTTTGTCGGTGTGTCTGACCGTCTGTCTGCATTGCAGCAGCGGCGAACTGACGGCGGCACAGTCGTCACCGTCTGGCTGCTGCGGCAACGTTAGCAGGTGTTGCTAATAAATCATATACGAACTGCCATTTAAAAATCCAGGCATTTATCTATAAATTCATTAACATCCATTCTTAAATACAACCAAGCGTCTGCATTTTTGGTAGGTTATAATAAATATGGTCTTAAATTGTATTCGGCATATAAAAAACATTGTTTTGGTTAATTATTAGTGCGAATTTCCAGGTAATGATCCGTTCATGGCGGTAATACCGTTATTTTCCGTTACATCGTAGCTGCTCGCCTGGGCGGCAGCTTCAGACGGTGTTCAGTCACGTCCAGCGTTAAAAGTTCAAATAATCAATCCTTCTTATCGGTTCATTTGTATGCCGAAAATACCCTAATAACCTATATTTACAAAAGATTATAATGACACAAGAGTTTAGGTTCATAGTTGATTCCAAATACTTGAATTACTGAAAATGTAGTATTTTCTAAATGAGTTCTGAATGACTGTTCGAGTTTATAGATTTTTTGCTGCTTAGCATTTAATTTACCAAAGCAGGAGCTAAACTAGCATGAAAATATTCATGATGGTCTATGAATTTGTTTCATTTAACTCTTAAAAGGGAGAAACCAGTCTGCTAATGGATGTTCACTTTACTCAAAGAATGACATCTATAAAGATGACTGTTCAGTTAACATTCAGCTAACATTGCTAAAGAAACGTCAGCTAATATCGCTAAATTTAGCTAATGTCAGGCATCTTAGCTACAGCTATCATTGCCAGAATTAGCTAACGTCAGTGAGCATTGCTAGACTTAGCTGCTGTCAGATATCAGCACTAAATAATAAAATTAGTTAACGTCAGCTGTCATCGCTATAGTTGTCTAACGGCAGATATCAAGGCTCATATGAGCTAACATCAGCTACCAGTCCCTAAATTAGCTAATGTCAGTTATCATCGATTAATTTAGCCAACGAGAGCTATCTATGCTGGCTTTAGCACATTTAATTATCATCACTAGAGTTAGCTAATCTCAGCTGTCATTGCATAGAATTAGCTAACGTCAGCTATTATCCTCAGAGTTAGCTGGTATATACTTGTCTTTTGCCAACAGCTGATTAACGAGATTTAAACTCTTCGTCTTTCAGTGACTTCTCGTTATGATCAGCTGTGACTGACTGACAGCGTCGGCCATGATCGGAGGACTCTTTATCTACAACCACAAGGGGGAGGTGTTGATCTCCCGGGTGTATCGCGATGACATCGGGTGAGTCCAGCAGGTCAATGCTGATGTGCCCATGAGCAGGACAGTTAAGTTTAGGGCTTGTTGTTTAAGTTCTGTCCTTCCGTAGACCACAGAGATGCTCAGATCCTTAAACATGTCCACTTTAACAGGTAACCATAGTAACGAGATAGTCGTTGTGTGTCAGTGGTTGTAATGTTATGGCTGCTCGGGGGTAATCTCCGGTACATTTAGTGAAGGTCAGAGATTGATGGAGGCAGTTAAAGGTCGTCTTTTCGATGACCTCGTGAAGTTTTTCTGAATCGTATCTGCAGCAGAACCAAACTTAGGATTTAGGAAATCTTCATCTGAGGCGAGATATTCGGCGCCATCTTCCTCCCAGCGGCGCGAGAAGAAAATGTGACTGACATGCGTCTGCTCCCCCTCTCCTCCTTCTGTCTCTTCACCCATCAGCTGTTCAGCTTTAAAAAAAAAACAATTTGCCTCCACGCAGCAGAAAAACCTCCTCCAGCCTGTCGTCCCTGCAGAGGTCCGTGCCGCTGCCTCGCTTTCACGCGTGATGCGGGGAGCCTGTTGCCAGGCAACAGCAGCGCTGACAGAAACCTCCGAGCGATGAGGTCATCTCCGTCTGCTGCTGAGGAATGACGGAGGGAAAATTAGACGGAGTGAGACATCGGGGTTTTTAACGATCAGACGCCATTTCAAATTTCAATTTTGAAACAAAAAGTCAAGCCATAACATTATAACCACCCGCTTAATATTTATATTAAGCGGGTATATATTTGGGTTCCACTTAGAGAAAAGGCCACCGCCATCAGGGAATGTTTTTTTCCATATTTGGTCTGAGACAATGTCGTAGGTTCTACTCCAAGCAGAACATGGTCCAAAGCATCAAACCATCAAGTTGGTTAGGTAGTGACATGCGGGAGTGAGAAGCTCAGTGCATCATGGGAGATCTCCTAGCAGTCTAAACCTATAACAGCAGAGCTAAGAGCTAGCTTAGGCTCTTAGCGTCATCATAAAGGAAGGTTCTAAGCAGAGGGTTCCACAGATAGAACTGATCTCCACCTCTGGCGTCTTTGTCCAGGAGGAACGCCGTGGACGCGTTTCGCGTCAACGTCATCCACGCCCGGCAGCAGGTCCGCTCTCCGGTCACCAACATCGCCCGCACCAGCTTCTTCCACGTCAAACGCTCCAACATCTGGCTGGCCGCCGTCACCAAGCAGAACGTCAACGCCACCATGGTGTTTGAGTTCCTCTACAAGATGTGCGACGTCATGACGGCGTACTTTGGCAAGATCAGCGAGGAGAACATCAAGAACAACTTTGTCCTCATCTACGAGCTGCTCGACGGTAAACGCCGAATAACCTCGTTTTCACAGGAAGCGCGGTTCCCTCCCGAAGCCGCCGTCTCTCCGCGGTTCTGTTGTTTTTTTAGGTTTTGATTTTTGTAAGCGTTGGATGAGAAAATCGAAACCTAAAGAAAATACAGCGCCGTCAGGAATCGCCGCCGCCGGAGCCGCACATCTGTGGTTCCGTCTGTTTGATCTGTGTTAACGCTGTTTGCATCCCGCAGAGATTCTGGACTTCGGTTACCCTCAGAACTCCGAGACCGGATCTCTGAAAACCTTCATCACTCAGCAGGGCATCAAGAGCCAGGTACGCACGAAGCATGACTCAGCAATAATCAATAAACTCTTGTCAAACATCTTCATGGCAGCGTAAAGTCTCTCTTTCCCTTTTGTTCTCCTGCCACCTCCTCTGGACCGTCCTGTAGCACCACGTGAGTTCACGCCTCCACGCCTCTCAGCACGCAAAGATCTCTTTCAAAACAAAATACAAGTAAAGGAACAGTTCGCCCAAATATGAGCATTCAGTCGTCACTCATGACTCCTCAGTGTTTCCTGCTGCCACAAACATTTCCTGATCTTCACAGCAAAAGAGCGCCGTCTCCTTCTCGGTAGTCCTTCAGGGTGGAGAGGCTTCCTCGTCCCCTCGTCATCGTCATGGCCGCTGCATCATCATCCGTTAACGAGATCACTCACAAAACGGTCCCGGATCATTTTCCGTCAGTTGCATGTTTCTGCCACTAGGGGGAGATTTATCTTCGAAATCTCAGTTTTCAGGCCACAATTTCTCAACGTTAGTCCAACTGTGGGTGAATATGAAGGACTGGAGGAGATGTTTCTGGTTTATGTCATACTTTACTGTATTAATCCACAAAATGGAAACAGGAAATGGTCTGGAAAACAAAACCCTCCTCGACTGGGAGGAGTCAAAAAGGTCATTTCCGAAGATTCGAGAGTTTCTGAAGAACATCTGGGGGTCCAAACAGTGAATGTTGGACCTTCAGGTTCCTCTGACATGTTTGGTTGACCATACTAGAAGGTCTGAGAAAAAAGAACCACCGATATATGTCGGTACGTAAGAAAAGAAACGTTCCAGTTTGATCGATGAAAGACTTTTAATCTCAGGAGGGAAAGTCAAGAAACAGGAAAAGCATTAATTAACCCTTTAATCTCCTCGCCCAGAAAAACAAACTTTGGGTCGTTTTTTTTTACAGTGTCTCGGTAAGGTGACCTTGAGCGTCCTGAAAGATGCTCATGAATAAAACTTAAAAATCGGACTTATGTAACGATGTCGTATTTGGTAAATAGTCTCTTTTCTTTAGATGACCTCATCGCTACTTCCTTCATTATGAAGTGAAATTTTCTTCTTAGACTTTACATGATCAAAAATTCCACTCATAAAACTGTTTTTTGGTTTTTTTCAAAACGTTAATGTCTCCTCCTCGGACCCGTTTGACCCATGGTGTCCTCCAGGGCTCCGTCCTCGGCCCCATGCCTTTTAGCATACACATGCTGCGTGCTACATTCTAAACGGGTTGACCGTTTGGGCGGACTGTTCCTTTTAATTCCGGCCGACTGGGTGTACTCAGACCAGAACCTTTTCTCCTGTCCCAGACCAAAGAGGAGCAGACCCAGATCACAAGTCAGGTGACGGGTCAGATCGGCTGGAGGAGAGAAGGAATCAAATACAGACGCAACGAACTCTTCCTGGACGTGCTGGAGAGCGTCAACCTGCTGATGTCGCCCCAAGGTAGCGCTCCCACTCCCCAGCACCGCCGGTTCTGGTGGGACCGGCTCCCGGCGGGGGAAAGCATTGTTATGTCAGCTTAGATTCGGTTCTGAGATCTTCTGTTGATGCAGCTTTAAAGATTAAAAAACAATCATATTTACAAAAACCAAAGGTTGATGATAATAAAGTGTTTCGTTTAATGTCCGGATGTTTTTAACGGAAAATCTGATACTGATCTAAAATCAGCTGATGGATCAGGAAGAGGGTCTGTCAGCAGGTACTGAGCGTTTATGACATCAGTGTCCACCAGAGGGCGACATCACATCCCTAACAGCCTGTGTGTGTGTGTGTGTGTGTGCGTGTGTGCGTGTGTGTAGGTCAGGTGCTCAGCGCTCACGTCTCCGGTCGGGTGGTGATGAAGAGTTACCTGAGCGGGATGCCCGAGTGCAAGTTTGGGATGAACGACAAGATCGTCATCGACAAGCAGGGAAAAGGAGGAAGCGCTGAGGACGGAGCCAAGAGGTCAGAGGTCACAGGTTGACGTCACACGTGTTACTTTCACTATAGGTGTGTGTCTTCACGTTCCGTCCTCCTCATCCTCAGCGGCAAACAGTCGATAGCGATCGACGACTGCACCTTCCACCAGTGCGTCCGCCTCAGCAAGTTCGACTCGGAGCGCAGCATCAGCTTCATCCCGCCGGATGGTGATTATGAGCTCATGAGGTCAGAGGTCACGACACAAACAGAGTTCAACAGACCCGGGAGAACAGAACACGGCGTGAGACGCTCTGTCCGTCTGTCCGCAGGTACCGAACCACCAAAGACATCATCCTGCCCTTCCGGGTCATCCCTCTGGTCCGAGAAGTCGGCCGCACCAAACTGGAGGTCAAGGTCGTCATCAAGTCCAACTTCAAGTCGTCGCTGCTGGCGCAGAAGATCGAGGTAATTCAACTGGGACTTTACTGGACCGGCATGAAACCAGGGCCGGATCTAGAGGGGGGCACAAGGTGGCAGTTGCCACCCCTAGAAGAATATATATATATATATATATATATATATATATAAAATATACAGTATGAATATATTTGTTAATATATAACCTTGTGTTGTTCCCCTCAGGTTCACATCCCCACCCCTCTGAACACCAGCGGCGTTCAGGTCATCTGCATGAAGGGGAAGGCCAAATACAAGGCCAGTGAGAACGCCATCGTCTGGAAGTAAGTGACGACGCCATGTCTAGATGAAGGAGAAAAGACGGTTGGTAACTTCAGACTGACTTTATACAGACTGACTTTATACAGACTGTATACATGGTTTATAAATCCTAATGTATGACTGGTTCTGATCCGGCCCGTCATCAGGATGCTTGTTTCTTGGACTATAGTAATCTGGAACGTAGCAGAATGTCCTCTTTGCTCCAATCCGG
The DNA here is from genome assembly GCA_009660295.1 of Lophius piscatorius. Taxonomy (NCBI): domain Eukaryota; kingdom Metazoa; phylum Chordata; class Actinopteri; order Lophiiformes; family Lophiidae; genus Lophius; species Lophius piscatorius. Next base: position 12,728 of record VRLP01006641.1, on the reverse strand, counting down.
TCCCTCAGAGTCCACTCACAGGAGTTCTACACGCCAAACTCTGGTTAGAACTCTGGTTCTGACCGGCAATCACCAACCCAAACATAAAGATGAAAACGTGTCCGGTTGAATCTCTACAGCGTGAGAGAACTTGTTCCAGCTGGCGACTCAGTGATGCGGCGGCGATGGAGTGACGTCGGCGTGCTCGGCCCGAACGGGTCGATACTTCGACCTCTGAGCTGAGCAAAAAAACTCATCTGTGCTGACAGAGAGATCCGAGCGGGTCTGCAGCGTCAGCGCCAACACCTCCTCCTGCCGCGTCGGCAAAACACCTCCGTCCGTCGATGTGTCGGGCGGAGCTAACAGACCCCGGACCCGATCGCTAAAAACCCGGTTCCTTCACTTCAGTTAGAAAGAAAACGTTGAGTCACCTTTAGAGCACTATGCCAAAAATCAAAGGGAATTCCTGAAGTGATGATGAGGATGATGATACATGAGGAGGGTCTTAGTGCCGGCTACTAACCTGTTTTGTGTGCAGGATAAAACGGATGGCGGGGATGAAGGAGTCTCAGATCAGCGCCGAAGTGGAGCTGCTGCCGACTAACGACAAGAAGAAGTGGGCCAGACCCCCCATCTCTATGAACTTTGAGGTCTTTACAGAAACTAGACTCTGTGAATGTTTCTCTAATGTCTCTCTCTCTTCTCTCTCTCTCCTCTCTCTCCTCTCTCCTCTCTGTCTCTCTCTCCTCTCTCTCCTCTTTCTCTCTCGCTGTCTCTCTCTCTCCTCTCTCTTTTCTCTCTATTCTCTCTGTCTCTTCTCTGCTGTCTCTCTCTCCCCTCTCTCTCTCTCTGTCTCCATGTCTGTCTCTCTGTCTCTCTCCTATCTGTCTCGCTCCCTCGTCCTCTCTCTGTTTCTCTCTCCTCTCTCTCTCTCCTCATTCTCTGTCTCTCTCTCTCATCTCTCCTCTCTCTCTCTCTTTCCTTCTCCCTCTCCCTGTCACAAACACTTGTTAATTACTGATGATTGATCCTTTGATCCCTGTTGATGGTCATAATATAAGAATCTCCCCCTAGTGGCAGAAACACTTAACAGAATTTTCCCCAAATCCCTCCTGCTCTTCCTCTCACTGAGGTCCAAAACCTGAAAATGATCCATGAAACCGTTTTGAGTTTTTGAGGCTCTGCAGACTCTTGAACCGCCGGAGATTTTAAAGGAGATAACGGAGATGTTTTCAGAGAAGGGAGTAGATCCAGATCACGGCGTCTCCTGCAGTTGTGCTTACCCGCCTCCTCCTCTCGCCTCCGCTTCTCCATCAGGTGCCGTTTGCTCCGTCGGGTCTGAAGGTCCGCTACCTGAAGGTGTTTGAGTCGAAGCTCAACTACAGCGATCATGACGTCATCAAATGGGTTCGCTACATCGGACGCAGCGGCATCTACGAGACGCGGTGTTGACCCGCCGAAAAGCTGCACGATGGTGGCGGTCTTCACTTTTACATTCCTAGTGTTGGTAATTTGATGTTTTCATTCAGTGGATGGTGACATTCTGTCTTTAATACCTCATGACGGCGGGGTCGAAGGTCATTTGCAGAAACTCCCCAGCGGTTGTCACGGCTCCAGAAAGTGAAAGTTTGAAAGAGTTTGTGAGGAGTGATACCTCCTGTCTCAAAGTCAGTCTGTGATCCCTGCGCCTACCCAGCATGCTTCAGTCTCGCTCCGTTTAAAACACGTTTGCTGTGTCGAGCATCTCCGGTGAAAACGTGAGGAAGTGTTGGCTTCTTTTTTTCTTCATCCTGTGTGTGTGTGTGTGTGTGTGGAGACTCAGATCAATAAACTGTATCAGCATCTTTCTTTCTGTCATTTTGCCAAATTTTCTGTTTTCTCAATAAATCCCTGGAACTTTGACTTTGATGTTTCCTTTGATGTTTTCTCTCGGTTGACCAAAAACGAATCAATCACAAATAGATTTTGAACCCTTTCATGTAAATGTGGTGAGATGGTTAAGAACAACGGAAATAACAGAGAAATGAAATAAACTGATAAAATGGCCTTTTTTTCATTAAAGGAGTAGTTCACTCAACAATCTTATTAACGGGAATCTTCTCCGGTAAAACGGCAGCTGCAGCAGTTTTAAAGCAAACTACGACAGAACCGGGCCTCGTGGCCGTTTACGACTCATTCTATCGGCAAATAAAAACTCTTCTAAAGTTAAAATCAAGTTTTTCTTTCCTTTAAAGTAACTTTAACGGAAACATCGGCCGTGTTCTGTTTCCATGACGACCTGCAGCCGCTCACAACAGACAGAGACATGTTTGTCTTCAGAACCGGTTCTTCTGAGATGTGGGAACCTGCTGCTGTGCGTGTGTGTGTATATGTGTGTGTCTGTATGTTCTTGTGTGAGTGTGTTTATTCAGTGTGTGTGTGTATTCAATGAGTGTGTGTGTGTTTATTCAGTGTATTTGTGTGTATTCAGTGTGTATGTGTGTGTGATGGACAGATGAATGGACAGAAGTGTAATTAAATCCTCATCTCTCTCCTCGGGCTGAAAGTCCGTCTCCCTGCTCCTCTCTCTGGGAGACGCGCCGTCAGAACCCGGTGCCGTTAGAACCCGACCCACCGGGGTCGGCTGAGTGGCCGCCAGGAGGCCCGGGCAGGAAGTCCGGAGTGTCGGGCCAGAGCGACGCTGCTGCTGCTCCGTCCATGTTCAGGACGTTTAACTGGTTCTGTTCTCTGGACGTCCTTCCATCGGCCGCCGTCGCCGCCCCGTCTGCTGCCACTGTTCCTCTCTGCACTAACAAACATGGAGAACGTCAGCAGGAACCGACTGAAGGAGGCAGGAAGGATATTTGGGCTCAACGACTTACTAGATATATGCCTGGAAGTATACTACTACTAATACTTTAACTGATACAAGTAAAAGTATAAGTATATATATATATATATATAAGTAAGTACGAGTTAAATGTTAAGACCAAACATTGAACTCCAAATATACGTAGACTTTTCTGCGTACTTGTACTCGTACAGTATTATTGTGTTACGTATATTTCTGGTGGGTACATAAAATGTGTACTTGAAGTATTCTCTCTTATTTCTACTTTAGAAGACGTTTACTGGCAGCTCAGTTGAATAAACGTCTTTTATTGGATGACCACATACCTGTCAGTCAGGGAAAACGAGTTACGCTGTTTAAAGCTAACAGGAACATCGGCCCGCCCCCATTGGGGGTGGTAATCTGAGGGGGCGGGGTCTACCCCGTCTCATGGCAGGCCTTGTGCCGGAGGTCTGGGCAGGTCTCGGGTGGGCGGGTTTTGTGGTGGTGAGCTCTGCTCATGCCTGAGGGAGGGCTGGCCTCTCTCCGGGCGGGGGGTCCGCTGCCTTCTGTTCTTTTTTTGTGCTTTAGCTGGGGCGTACCCCCCGCGGCCCCAGGCTGACTTTCCTTTGGGGTGGGCGTGTGCCTCTCTGTGGACCACATGGCCTCTGTGGGGCGCTCTGGTGGTCTGGGTTCCTTCTTGCCCACTGCTGGGGGTTGGCACCTTATAACGACCCCCTACTCACGTTCACGTTCAAGTCGTCGTTACTTGACGTGATACAGGACCCTCCCATGACACGATGACATCACCGACGTAGATTTTCCAACTACACGCGGACAGAGTGGGCGGAACCGAAGTTTATTATATTGGCTGCCATCTGGGCGTCCACCACTAGGTGGCTTTAAGAAGTACACACTGGACCTTTAAGAGACTAAAACGGACTACTTTGCTCCTGTTTGGTTCTGTTTATGACCCAAAGTGAACTTTGGACCGGGATCTACAGAAAGTTCGGTTAAAGTCCGGATCGTAAAGAACTGAATGAATGAATTCGACCCGTTTTAAAATGATGACCTGACATTCCCAGTTGAGAAAAACAGATTCATCTTCTCTTGTATTCTTCCTCATGGTTTGTTCCACCCCTCTGAAGCTCTGGGGTTTTCGTCGAAGTATCGATCAGAGAGTCAGTGAGGGGTCGTGGGATCGTTGCAGTGCATGATGGGAGAGTGCCAGGCCGCTCCGCTGCCAACATTCAAACCTCGTCCGGGACACAATGCGGCTCTAACGAGCGCCGGCTGCTTAACATGCACCATATGATGACTTCCTGTGAAAGACGCCGCCGCAGGCAGTTTGTCAGAGCGAAGGTGACCCGGGCCCGGAGCTGCGGCCCGACTGATAAACAGAACAACAATACGGACAATCAGGAATCTGCCGCCATCAGTGTCAGCGATGAGGCGGAGACGGAGGATTCATTTATATCTGGATCCGATTAATTAAATGTTCATCAGCGGTTCCGTCCTCCTTTTGTCTTCACTGGAGAAACCGCTTAAAGCCCAAACATTCACCGAACCAGAACCAGAGAGGGGGATGACTGCGGGTCACGTGACCGCCTCCAGCTTCCAGTCAAACCCACCCCGAGTTATGGAGAGGAAGATGTTTGTTTTCTGTCTGCTGCTGGAATCTTCCATCGCTGTCAGTCAGAAACGCTGTGTCCACACAAACAGAACTTTCCCCTGTGCATTCTGGGAAACTTTTAAGGACTTCGTTGGTTGACTGGTTGGTTTGTTTTTACACGGGTTTATTCTAAAAGTTAATGGACGTACTTTTATTGCACCTTTCTGGTCTCAAAGCCTTTTAGAACCCTCACACCGGCGGAGAGCCGGTCCTGGTTCCGCATCTTAAAGAAAGACACATCAACATGTAGACCTCTAGGGTCCAGGGTTCGAACCAACCACCTCCTGCATCGTGAGGCAAAGCCGTAAATGTCATGAACATAGTTTAACATTTATTTTTAAGGGATCGGTCTGGGTCCAAAAACAAACCGTCCTACAGCTGGGTCGCCTCCCAGTCCTGGTTGCCCAGAGAACCTTCAAAGGCCGGCGCCCCAAAGGAGTCCCGACCAGATAACAGAACCTCCTCCACTACTTTTTACCTCCACCAGGGAGGTCCTGCTCCCCTCTGGGTCGGTAGGGTGACGGTTTGCTTTGTTGATCAGATGAAATCCAACATGTGACCTTCGAGTAGAACCGGGTCGGAAGGAGCAGCAGCGCCGGCGCTCGCACTCGGCCGTTCCGGCTGTTAGTAGGTGGAGGCGTCTCTGCGGGCTGTTTGGACAGATGTTCTGATGACAGACGAGACAAATTCTCCACATCTGGACTGCTGCTGGTGGGAAAACATCTCTACCTGTGGGTCCGAAACCCTGAGGGCCCCCAGAGGCAACGAGAAGAACCGGGTTTGTTTATCTGCTCCTCAGATCCAGAACACGACAAATACAAAACACACATCAACCAAAACGTCGTCGTCACCTTCAAGAGGAAGATTTTTGATTCAGAAGAGGAACCATCTGAGGAACAACCTCTCAGATTCTGCTCCATCTCCAGCATCCTTCTACCAGCAGGTCCACTAACCCTCCTCTTCTTCACGGGTCAGAACCATCTCAATCTGTCCTCTCTGACTTTGTCTCCAGGACGTCTAACCTGGACTGTCCCTCTGATGTCTCCTTTCTAATCCTGTCCTTCCTCCTCTTCCTCACTCCCAGAGAACATCTGAACATCTTCATCTCTGCCTCCTGTCTTCTGGTCAGAACCAGAACCACCGTCTCTAAACCATCCAGCAGAACTGCTCTCACCTCCATCCTGGAAACCTTTCCCTTCACTCCTGCTGCTCCTCTTCTGTCACAGATAACTCCTCACACTCTTCTCCACCCACTCCACCCTGCCTGCACTCGCTTCTTCACCTCTTCTCCTCCATCCGCACCTCCTCCTTCCTCCCTTTTCATTCACACACATGTCCATTGTTTACTATGTTCCAAACGTATTACTTACGAATTAGACTTATTCTTGTGAAATTCTTACTTATTGTCGTAATATCTCATTAATATTATGTTACGGCCTTTTTTTTGTTTTTGTAAAAAACATTTTTTTATACATTATAATAAAATAAAATGTGATGCTAAAAACGAAGTGACGTTTTTCTTTGAAAATTATAAACATGTTTCCCCTCATAAAAAAATTAATTCTTCTTCCTATTTAAAAAAACAACAACAAATTTTAAGAATTTTTAAAAAAGAAGCTTTTTTCTTATAAAATTATAGTTTTTTTTTCCACTTTTTCCCAAAAATGGAAGATTTTCTCCCGGATAAAACCGGAACTTCTTCCTCGTGATGTTAAAACTCTAATCCTCTCTAATCTCCAGGAGGAGCCTGACGTAAAGGGTTAAACCCAGATTTATGGTCTGTAAACGGACACCAGTCACTCACACACCTGACCCCGCCTCTCCAGACCAGCCCCTCTGCAGCAGCGAACGCACCCTCCGGGAAGTTCCCCACACTTTGTTCCAGAACCGAGCAGGACGCACCGGTTCCAGAACCAGCTGAAGACTCCCTCTACCCAGAATCCGACTGTCTGGGTCGGTTATCCGGGACCAACAAAGTTCCTAGATGACCTGGGATCCGTGCGTAAATCTGGGATTCGTGCGTAAATCTGGGATTCGTGCGTAAATCTGCGCGTTTCTTTGGACACGCGGTCCTGAATGACCCACAGACACATTGATCACTGATCGGGTTGGGTCATGTGTCGGACTGAGTGAACCCAGTTCTAAATCATGGACCGTCCCCTGCTGCCTGTGATGATGATGGTGATGATGATTATGATGGTGATGATGGTGATGAAGGTGAGCGGAGCCGCCGTCAGACCGCAGGTCAGTTCATCAGTGAGGCTCTGCAGAATCTGAGCCCGACACCAGTTCAACCCTCAGATGGTTCTTTTTATCAGTCACATAGAATACAAGTAACAGATCTAATAATAACATAATAATGATAATAATTAATCATTAATCATTAATAATGATTCATTCCAGGCAAAATAAAACATACCCAGGTTTGTATAACTGATGATGTTCCACCACTAGGAGTAAATGGATCTGGATCTGGTTCATAATCTGGTGCCGGATCAGATTTTTTATTTTTGGTTGAACTGCTCCTTTAATGTCAAATACAATATTCAGTGAAATGTATTCAATTATTCCCAGAACCAAACCGGAACTGTTGCTGCTCTTTCATGTATTATTATTATTATTATTATTATAATTATTATTATTATAATTATTTGAGTCGACATCAGGATTTTATAAACTTGTGAATTCTCATTTTAATTTGATTAAAGCACATAAAATGTTGAATTTCGATATATTTAAGTGGAACTTAAGCAACAAATTAAACCTAAATCATTACATTTATTAATTTAGGTGTTTATTCATGTATTTTTGAATGTATTTAGCGTAAGAATTATTATATTTCCAGGCTTTAAGGCCGAGAAAAAGAGCTTCTAAAAGTTTTAAAACGGCCCAAATCATCCCCCTTATATTATAAAATAAGTTTCTGCCATCAAAATCCGCTGAAACAAACGCAGTTGGCGTGAAATGTTGAGTTCAACGCTTCCATTCTCCTGCCTGGATATTTTCATGATGGAATGACATCACTTCCTGTTTGTGTTTTCAGGACAGAACAGGACAGGACATTTATTTTGAAGGTCTCTCTTGTTTGTGATGGTGTTTAGAGACAGAACAGGGACTCACAGTAAATGTAAACGCAGTAAAGCCCGAGACTCTGGCCGGACCCGGTTCAGTTTCTGTCGGGCGGATGAAGAGGACGAGGAGGACGAGGAGGTTCACATGTGGGTGACAGAAATCTGAGAGGAGGATCAAAGAGTCGCCGCAGAAACACTCAATAGTTTCACATCTGTACTGAATCTTCTGCCACGACTCAGACTCCCTCTCTGTTAATACTCGTCTCCGTTAACCCTGAACTTCCTCAAACACTCCATTATTTCTTTAATGATCGCCTTTAATGAAACAATTTAAATCCCTGAATGTCCCTGAAGTCGCCATGCGGGTACTTCCTGTTAACGCTCTAACTCGGAAATTATATCATGCATCATTTTCTAATTTTATAACCGCATAGACCTTAGCGGGAGGAAGAAGTGGATTGATTTTGGGGAAAGGTCAGTTGCACATTTCTGCCACTAGGGGAGTAATTTACCTAAAAAAACAACAAAAAAAACAACTTTTTGGCCTATAATTTCTCAACTTCTCCCAACAAAACTCCCGTCTCCTGCGCCTTCCACTTCAGCATCTCTGTTCAGCCCTCTGAGCCCGCAGCTCCACCCCCAAAGGATCGTCAGAGGTACCAAAGTATCACAGGCCACATTGTGACCTCACTGCTCCAACCGGCTCAGGGGGTCTACAGAGTTTCACGCTTGTCCGATAGCTTCAACGTAGCTACCGTAGCTGCTGGTAAAGAGTTAAAGCTAGCTCAGTTAGCGTCCGACATTCCCCGTTATTGGTTCGTCTTAATAAGATAAATACGTGGTCTTCATTTTCACGCGAGTGCTGTCGGGTTTCTTTCAGACTTCTGGCGGCAGAAGAGTGACGGAGACGTTTGGAGGAAGGAGAACCAAACGCTACGCCATCAACCCCGTGGGACACAAGTGGACTCACCACAACATCACGTACAGGTAGAGGCCACGCCTCCGCAGGCCTTAAAGACGCCGCAGCTTGACTAAGAAAAGTATTTTTGTTGTTGTTCTGGCTGATCTCCTTATAAGCACCCAATCCCCTGCGTTGCACCAGTTATTTATGTCTGTCCATCCGTCTGTCTGTCCATCTGTCTGTCTGTCCGTCTGTCTGTCCATCCGTCTGTCTGTCCATCCGTCTGTCCGTCCGTCTGTCTGTCTGTCTGTCTGTCTGTCCATCCGTCTGTCCGTCTGTCCGCCCGTCTGTCTGTCCATCCGTCTGTCTGTCCGTCTGTCTGTCTGTCCGTCTGTCTGTCTGTCCGTCCGTCTGTCTGTCTGTCTGTCTGTCTGTCTGTCTGTCTGTCATTCTCAGGATAGTCAAGTTTCCAAACACTCTCAATGTTGAAGACACGAGGAAGGCCATCAGCATCGCCTTCACCAAATGGAGCGACGTGTCGCCGCTAACATTCGCCGAGGTCACTGACAGCAACGTCACCGCTGACATCACCATTGGTAGGCGGGGTTTAAATCAACGCTAAAACCAAATGCAGGAAGAACAGCCCAGTGTGCTTGAAAGACTGAAAACACGCCTCTGTTTGTGCTGGTGCGTTAGGTTTCTACACCTTCAACCACACGGACTGCTGGTGGTCTCCCCTCCACCCGTGTTTCGACGGGCTCAACGGCGAGCTGGCTCACGCCTTCCTGCCGCCACGAGGGGAAATCCACTTTGACAATCACGAGTTCTGGATTCTCGGCAAGTCCAGGTTCAGCTGGAAGCAAGGTAACGCAGCAAAAGAACTGCAAACAACCGTTTTGTACGGCGTCCATTGGTCGCGGTATGATCATGTGACTCTGCAGGGGTGTGGCTAAACGACCTGGTCCAGGTGGCGGCCCACGAGATCGGTCACGCTCTGGGTCTGTGGCACTCCAGAGATCCTCAGGCTCTGATGCATCCCAACGCCACCTACACCGGGCAGAGGAACATCGCCCAGGATGACGTGTGGGGGATCCAGAGGCTCTACGGTCAGTAGGGGTTTGGTTCTGAACCCACTAGTGTGTCTCACGTCACCCGTCTTGATTCCGGGTCACTCAGCCAGAACTCAGTAGTTCACGGCTGCGTTTGCTTCGGTACTCTCGCCAAACTAACTGTGGAGCTAGCCAAGCTAACGTCAAGGCCTTCTCCAGAGTACCACACCTTTTGGACTCTGCAAGTAGAGTAAGGTGTCGTTGTCGGTATCAAAGTCCAGGTTCTGGTACCGGTTGGAGAGGGAATGGTAGCCAACCCTAACGATGAGGTAATACTTGTACTCTTTAAATACGTCTTTGTTGGCAGGTTGTCTGGACAAGAAGCGAGTCTGCGATCCCTGGGCCCGCCTCGGCTTCTGCGAGCGGAGGAAGACCTTCATGAAGAAGAACTGCCCTCAGCGCTGTGACCTCTGCTACGGTGAGATGTCATCTTAACTCAACGGGTCCGAGAGGAACCCGATCCTCTCTCTGAGACTCCTCCGGTATTTAACTGCCTCTGCTCTGACACTCATCTCTTGTATTCCAGAGCCTCTGGACGCCGTTGCCACGCCAACGCCGCCTCCGGCCAACGTCAAGATCAAGATGGTTCCCCGGGGGAAGGTGGTTGGCTTCCGCTGTGGAACTAAAAACCCCCGCTCCCCACCCAAAGTCAGGTCCGACGATCAATACTTGACAAGAATCTGAACGTCTAGAGTTTCTTCCATTGTTGATTTGAGTCTTTAAGAGTATAAAGTTTCTTCTTCTCTCCTTCCTCGGTTTCTTTCCTCAGCTGGTACAAAGACGGCGAGCAGATCTTGACCTCCATCCCCGGTTACATCATCATGAAGGACCGAGATCTCCGCATAGTCGCCAACGAGTTCAACGAGGGCGTGTACACCTGCCGCATCCATCGGCGGGGGAACATCGTGTCCGCCAACTCCTGGGCCATCCGACTGAAACCAGAGGAGGCGTCCAACAGCTGATGGCGCCGGCGAGGAATGACGGACGGGGGGCAAAACACGAGGGGCTGCATTTGAAAAGACTTGTTTGGATCTATGGAGGCACAGAAGATCAGATGTTTGGGACTTCGTCAAGGTGCTCCTCATCCTCCACTCGTGGTGTCGTGTTCCCATAATCTTCAAGACGTGACTGACCCGCTGTGACATCATGCTGAAGGACGCCATTGTGGTTCCAACGCGTCGGAGGTGTTACCTTCAAAGACACCTGACAGTAACCGTGACAACAGGATGTTTCATAGCTGTAAAGTCTCTGTAGTCCTCCATGTGTGACATCACTTCCAGCTAGCTAGCTAGTAGATAGATAGATATATGATAGATAGATAGATAGATAGATATATGATAGATAGATAGATAGATATATGATAGATAGATAGATAGATAGATAGATAGATAGATAGAGAGATAGAGAGAGAGATAGATAGATAGATAGATATATGATAGATAGATACATAGATATATGATAGATAGATAGATAGAGAGATAGATAGATAGATAGATAGATAGATAGATAGATAGATAGATAGATAGATATATGATAGATAGATACATAGATATATGATAGATAGATACATAGATATATGATAGATAGATAGATAGAGAGATAGATAGATAGATAGATAGATAGATAGATAGATAGATAGATAGATAGATAATAGAATTGTACTTTTGTGTGTTTTTACTTCATTCATTCGTCTGTCATTAAATCTAACGGTTTTACCTCCATCAGTCCCTTTAATGCACCACCCAGCGCCGCTGAGCATGTTCAGAGAAACAAATCAAACACACCCACAATGATGTTTGTGCAACCCAAGTCTAACATGCTAATGCGCTAAATGCTACCATGCTGAATGCTAACATGTTCCCAGTGGATTCTCAGAGTTTACTGACATTTACCGTCAGTGAAGACCGAATACAATCCGGGACAAAGATTCTGATTGGACTGGTTATACTGGGACATAAAAGGTCAGTAGAGTGTTTATACTGGGACATGAAAGCCCAGTATAGTGTTCATACTGGGACATAAAAGGCCAATAGACTGGTGATGCTGGGACATAAAAGACACGTAGACTGGTGAAACTGGGACATAAAATACATGTAGACTGGTGATACTGGGACATAAAAGGCCTGTAGACTGGTGATACTGGGACATAAAAGACACGTAGACTGGTGATACTGGGACATAAAAGGCCAGTAGACTGGTGATACTGGGACATAAAAGGCCAGTAGACTGGTGATACTGGGGCATAAAAGGCCAGTAGACTGGTGATACTGGGACATAAAAGGCCAGTAGACTGGTGATACTGGGACATAAAAGGCATGTAGACTGGTGATACTGGGACATAAAAGGCATGATGTTTGTTTCATTAAATAGATCTTTGGTTCCGAACCAAACGTTTTGGAAACACTTGAACAATCAGAACAAGTTTAAGCTAGCGTAAAAGTCCTGGAGACATGGAGTCCACCAGAACCACATCGTCAGAAAAACTCAAAAGAATATTTACAGTCTGTGTTTTAAGGAGAGGAGAGGAGGAGTCTTCTGGTCAGACCTAGATGTTTATGAGATCTTCCTCCAGACAAAGACGGGGGAGAACGACGCCCCCGAACGAGGAGGGGTCTGGTTTTAACCCTCTCTGACCCACATCTGTCTGTCTGGATCACTGATGTGGGTCAGAGACATTCTGTCCACATGGAGAGAACCACCGGTCCAGACGACAGACGGAGTCTGTTTACATGTGGAGACGAGACGTCGTTCATGTTCTCGCTCTGATGCAACGCCGTGACTCGCCGTCCTCAGGCCCGACATGATGGTGATCCTCACTGAGAGGACTATGATGAGGTGAGGATGATGATAGTGATCATCATCACATGATCAGATACGATCAGATACGATCAGATACATCGTTACACCGACTTTAATGCAAGTCTGTTCAAATGTTTTTGTTTTAAATTGCTTTTGAACAAAAGGCGCCGATCACATGACCTCCTCCAACTCTCACTGGTGGTTATGTCTCCTCTCGCCACCGGGTGGCAGTATTACTGGATTTATCTGTGTGATTCAGGAGAGAATGGACAAATCCTGTTTCAGGAACCTGGACTGTTTCACTGTGTGAACCTGGACTGTTTCACTGTGTGAACCTGGACTGTTTCACTGTGTGAACCTGGACTGTTTCACTGTGTGAACCTGGACT
>VRLP01006640.1:0-27043 GCA_009660295.1 Lophius piscatorius | reverse complement strand
ACACACACACACACACACACACACACACACACACACACACACACACACACACACACACACACACACACACACACACACACACACACACACACACACACACACAGGTTTTGTGTGTGTAACAGAAGAGGGACTCTGTGGAGCTCATGTGTTATTTTCACATGAAATATCTGTTCCGTATATGTTTAAATAATACCATTTCATACCTCATCAAGCGTGCGGTACTGCTCCAGGAGGGGGACACGGCAAACGTTTTTCGCCACCTGCATTGCCACCTTCAAGGCCTCTATCCTCTTTCCGACGGAACACACTTGTATGCGAGTGGTGGAGAATTTTGCCTCTAGTTCTGTCAGCTGATTCAACTGCGCATCTTTCCTGTTAACAAAGATAGACTCTGTTTTGGAGACCTGGATACCTTTCTCACAAACTCAGATACTAGCTCCTTAAGAAAATAAACTAATTTAAGAAGAAAGGGGACCTGTGTGCGTCACTGGCTTCATATAAATGGATGTCACATTTTCCTGAATAGTAATTGGGATCTCATGATACAGCATTAACTATGCAAATATAGTTTAGCAGTTTACAACCATACCACTTTTGAACGGCACTACAAGCTTTTTCGGCAGCTTGTGTGATCTCCATCTCCAGCCGAGCTCTCTCTCTTAAAACCTGTTCTGCCAGACCATTTGTCAGAGTCTACACAGACAAAACAAAGAGATGGAACATATCAGCACCACAATAACAAAACAGTTTGATAATGTAAAACTAGGATGACTCTTTGGTCCCCAACAGCAAGGATATATCCCCGAAAAGCCACCAATCCCCTATGTTGTACAAGGAGTCCCTTGACTGAACGCTTCAAATTAAATGTGTTATGTTGGAAGAAGTGTTTTTCACCCCCCAGTGAGTAAAATATGAACTGAAGCGTATAATATATTTTTACAGGACCTCCTCCAGTCAATTCATGTGCACCAAATCCAGACTAAAGTTCAACAGGTGAGAAATTACAGCTTGAAAACTTTTAGAGATAAAGCTCCCCCTAGTGTTGCAAATATACAAACAGCCTTTCCCAAATCCATCCAGTTCTTCCTCACACTAAATTCTACTGTGGTATAAAATTTGAAAATGATACATGAAGTTGCTCGAGTTATTGCGAACACAGCGATAATTATTCCATAACATCAATGACTTTTCGGGGATATAATTATTCACAAAACAGTTTGCTTTTTCCCTCCTAGGAATTAAAAAAAGGCAAAAATCAAGTTGTGCTTGGTGTATGCAACAGTAACCTCATGGATCTGTTCCAGCTGAGCCAGATTTTCTGCAGCTTGGGCCAGTGCCTGAGCCACTGTATTCTCAATCCTAGTGTGATCAGTTGCCTGAAAGATACACAAAGCACACCATTTTCAGTTGAATAATTCATTTTCACCGTACACCCTCCTCTCAAACGGTTGAGGCGAAATGACTAACAAATTTATGTCACTGGTCAAAGAACAATTTAAGCTCTACATTTGAATTGAAACTAGAGCAGAAACATATACAAACTGACGGGCAGAATCTTGTATATTATTCATTGAAATTTGTATTGATTGCTCTGGTATCTTTATTTTGGAACTACTTCTTGATTCGCAACCCCAACTTTATTCCAGAAGAGCAAGTCCAACATACCTGCTCGTCGCCGTTGGTTATAGCGTTCATGTCTGTGGGTGAAGGCCTTCTATTCTTTTGACAATTCTTTAACCTGTCGGATAATAAAACAGCAGATTTAATATAAAATAATAATAAATAACCATTTACTTTTTAAAATCATCTAAAGAGATCTGATCTCACATGAAATAAGCAGACGTAAATATTCAGAACTGAAGTTTACCTTTTTGTCTTGTTCATTTTAGCGGTGTAGATGAGGCCAATGATTCTGCTCTCTTCCTGTATCTCATCCACCCCACCTTCAGGAACAGTCATCTCAACCTGCAGAGTTGTTTGCAGTATTTTAACAGACTTCCTTCCACTTTAAAAACTAATTAATGAAAAAAAATAAAAAAATGTATGATTGAATGATTGATATGCATTTGTAAATAAATGAATGGTTAGACATTATAAATGACTTTTATTTGCAAAAAAATTTCACTGATTAGAATAAATTCTGCTTAACAATAAAATAACAAAATATATTCTTTTAATGGAGGGAAAAAAAATCTCTCTGCCACAGGAAGAAACTGTTAAGTACAAACAGCAGAGCAGCTGATGACAATCTTCATGGCTCAAGTTTCCCCTCACTGTTAATTATGTTTCGAGATAATTGCGTTTGTATACTGAGGTCCAATAATCCCCAGGCGGAGCTTCCGCCAGTACATAATTGTCTATTCATACAATTTTGTGCCATAAAGCTGTTGGATTTCCGACATGGATTTAGTGATGGTTGTTTATAAGTTGTGTTAGAGAATTTTTTTTATTTTGGGGCAGCTGTAGCACAGTGGGTGGCTTATTTCACAATGTTATACTGTACGTATGTAATGTATAATAAATCTGGATTATATATATCATATATTTATGAGACAACTCAAGCTAGTACTCAAACTGAAATGGACGCACAGAAGTGGATGTGCGTCCATTTCGTCCATTTCTGTGTGTTTTTCTCTGGAGACACGTAGAGTTACGACTCGGCACGGTTCCTGCCATTCAAAGTAATGTCTCTGATTACACCAGACTCCTCGCTGCACATCCCAGCAGCAGCTCGACGCTCCGCCATAAATACACGCCTTGTTTATTTTTGAAGCGGTGCAGCCGCAATGCATTGGAACAGGACCGTGACGCTCCAAGTGGAATCACGGTGTAACCCTTACCCTAACTGACTATACACAATTGACATTATAGATCTACTCCGTCATTTTGACTAGTTATAATTCCAGTTAAAGATCTATAAGATCATTTTCACTAGTCAAAAGCTCAATTTAAAATATCTAAAAAAGAACTGTGTAGATATCTTGAATTGAGGGAGGTTAGAGATATCTTCAATTGGAATTAAATCTAGTGAAAAATAGCTTGTTCATAATTAAGAGTTGTGACTAAGCGAAATGACGTTGCAGAAATCTGTAATGACGAACCCCATACAAATACCTGTTAAAAGTAGATGAAAACTTACAGGTAAACTTACTTTGAAGTTATCTATTATTAGAGCTGTGACTGGGATAAATAATTTATATATCAGTCATAAAAATAATCCAGTCTGGTAAATAAATATATAAAAGGCTAACCATAAAAACTAACCATAAGCCCCAAACCCAACGGGTTCGCAATCATTTTGCATGGCCACTAATTTGACATATCTGATCTTGGACTAGGTATGAAAGTTGCTTGGATCCAATCAATACAAAAAAGATCTGGATGTGATGCTCAGCAACCCTGGGAAAAAGATATTTAGGTTGCAGAGATGCAAAAAAATTTGGATTTCAGTCTGGCATTGTAGACGTTGTGTCACTCTCAAGTTCAAGTAAGATCACTGGTCACTTTACCTCACACTCTGGACATCTGATGACACCTTCAATTTCCAAGGAGAGCAGACAACATGTGCAGAAGATGTGGCCACAGAGGAGCACACGAGGGAGGTTGCTGTCAACCTCATCCTCATCTGAAAATGGAAAAAAAAAAACCATGAAAATCTGAAGATATTGTGCAAAATCACACAGAAACAGAATTCAATAATGGTTTAAATAAATTGTTTTAATTGAATAAGCTGTAAGTCTCCAGTTAATGAGATACTTACACAAATGTATTGCTCAAAAGGCTCTACTATAACACCTGTTGAATTAGCTAACACACGGTCAGCCAATTAGCCTCGCGCTAGCTAGTTAGCTAGCTAGCTAAAGATGACTTCGCAAAACAAAAAAGACACGATATATTGGAGCGTTAAACTTTGAAACTTCAATATAAACATCCTACCTCCCAAAGTGAACGCCTCCTCACAAAACTTGCAAATCACGACGCTGTTCTCGAGCTTGTATCCGTTTCCATCCATCTTCAAAGTCTTAATGAGCTTTAACCGCCCGCCAGAGAAGGAGCGGTCGTTTCGCTATGTCACGTGACCAACAAGGTGCGTTCATGGCACCGAGGTTATTACGCTTGTACTGACATAATGATTTTAACTGACATCTGTCCCGATCCTAAAAATCAAGCAGGCCTATTAATAGAAAGATAATAATAATAATATTAATAATAATACAAATAACAATAATACCGGTCAATCAGAGTTCCAACCCTCTACTGTGGACATTAATAATGATAATAATACATTTAATTTATAATGCACTTTACATTTGGATCAAATCTCAAAGTGCTACAAAGTAAAAGCAGATAAAAGCATCAATAAAAAAAAAAAAATAATAACTATATAAAAGCCTGCATTACTTTAACATTAGCTCTCGTTAGTGACCAAACGAATGGGGTTAGGGATAAAAATGCCTGAAATGAGCGTCCTTCGTAGGCTCAGACATCAGACAGCTCTTATGACCTGCGAACACCTCGGAATCCCATCGGATGAGCTGGAGAGTGTTGCTGAGGAGAGAGATGTCCATATCTCCTGTCCATATGTATACTTTTTACTCTACTCATTCTGCGTTTGCATTTTATATGACGTTTTTTGTCCATTATGTTTGCTGTGTGAGTATGTTGCTGTAGCGCTGTAATATACCTCTGGGATGAATAAGATGTTATCCAACATGAGCATTAAATGAATTCAATTATTTTATTTTAGGATTTAGTATATCATGAATTTCACCTATGTGCCAATCGACGTAAAATGGGATCTTCAGACAGAAAATGTGAACGTTAGTTTTAAAGTCAAGATGCCAAAATGAAAGCCTTACAACGTGGGATGCATGATTTTTATTCTCTGATGCCAGTGCGACGAAGAAATGCAGTTTGTTGAATAATTTGCAATGGGTGTTTGTAGTCCTTAACTTGCTATGAGAAACAAATGAATCGCTGACACAAATGAATCCCCCCCCCAAAAAATGCACAGACTCTGAAAAATGAATGCCAATTACATTTACTTAGCCAAAAATATCTAATATAGTAAGGCACAAGGGTAAATGTCATTTATGCAGCTGATTATGAACAGTTGCTCAGCTGTCAATGCAGTTAATGTTTCTTGCAAAGTCACAAATCGTAGAAAAACAGAAAATAAAGTCCCCCATGACATCAGCAGCTGTCATTCTATGCAGTCTTCTCTGTGGACACTCGGGGGCGCCAAAGACCTGAAGAGGCGACCTGTGTGATGAAGGGTTAACAAGGACAAGGTGGAAAAATACACTCGTGATCCCCTTCAAATGAACAAATACATGCATGGGTACATTATTTAAATAAAAACCAAGTGAGATAGCCTGAAAAATGTAACTAATGAGTCCAAAACTAAATTTCACCTGACTGAACTTGTACTGAACGAACACCACTTTGGAACCCCTTTGTCTTTAAACCTCTGGGTTACGTGGAAAAAGTGAATATGTTAACATTTTTTAAGGTGTTTAACTAAGTCTCACTTTAATAATAATAATAATACATTTAATTTATAATGCACTTTACATTTGGATCAAATCTCAAAGTGCTACAAAGCAAAAGCAGATAAAAGCATCAATAAAAAATAACTTTTGTAGTATTGATGATGCTCAGAATATATTGGGTGTAGAGGCTTTAACCGTTTTTCAGTGCTATCTTATTGTAATGGTAAGGATGAAACTGAATTAAACTTTCTTTTTTATATATATCGCACATTTAAAAAAAACTGTTTTTCTAAAGCGCTTTGATGGATAAGGCAAAGGCATCACAACACTACAAGAGAAAATATAAAAATCTATTTAAAAGGCCACACTCTTAAACATTACAGCAAGTATTCCCCCATTATTTAATGGTTTTCTTTAAGCGCTAAGCTTTTTTTTTTTTCTAACTTAATCTACTTTAGTTGGGTCAACATGATTTATTAGGGCTGATTCAATTTAAGCAGTTACTTGGAATTGAGTCAACTATTTTCAATATTGTTGGTCCAACAAATTTTGCAGTAGTAAAATTACTCTACTACAGGTATTTTATCCAACCAAAATAAATTTTTTCGACTCAATGGAACGGATTGATACTGCAAGTGGAAATGCTTTACATTATTTAATGAAATTAATCCAAAGAATAGTTGTTGAGTGAAATATAGAAATATATGATTCCATAAAGTCTGCACCACAAAATGAGACACACAAACTTAATTTTATCAGTTTATGCCAACTTGATTAAATCTAGTAAAAGTTAAGTTGTTGACTTTCATGCAAGTTGATGATGTATCATGTTTATCTTGCAAATATGAAATCATTTCACACAAAAGAGAGGACAAAATACAGAAGATGCACAGTGGATGATATAAAATGAAGATAGAGATGCAGCAAAGTCAAAGTAACAGCAAAACAAATACAATAAAATAAGCAGATAGATAACAGGAAATGACATCCCAAACCTCAGATCAACGGAAAACCGAAAGGGATGAAACCAATAAAAGAAGAAAGAGGGAGAATAAAGGAACATAAAAGACGTGGATAGAAGTAAATGATGACTTTGCGCTCAAGATATAAAAGCAATAAGACAAGGGAGTAAAACAATGAGATGTATTGTCTCAGAGGCGGACTAGAAGCAATAAAACATACAATAAAAGGCTAAAACAAACGAGGAGAATGACATCAGACACGAGCTGGTCTGTAAAAGAGCGTTAAAAAGATGTCACACATCTCCATTTAAATATCTGTCTTTTATTCCACCACAGACAGACTTCCTGCTTGTTATGCTCTGCGATCCAGTCTTCGTTTCTTGTCCAGCCAATTGCAAGTCTGGCCTAACAGCAGCACGTCTGTCCTTTCTCTTCCACCGGAGCGCAGCTGCCAGCGGCGCCGCTGCCCGAGGACAATGACCAGGCACCCGGCCGAGCAACGGTAACCTGGAGTGACAGGAAGTGGCGAGCAGAGAGGCACAGCCATCGGACGGTGAAAGGTAATGCATGCATAGTCAAAACTTTGACCTTCAGAGGACGTTCATGCAGATCCCTTGAGGTGGGTGGGGGGTTCAAGAGGGTCTACGACATTTAGAGGTGGCAGGATGAAGCCCCAGTCATCCTCAGGGAAAGTTCACCACGTTGGTGAGGGCCGTCAAAAGGCCGTCAGGTGGGAAATACACCTTTCTGCTGATAGGAGGCCCAAAAAAAGATGGAAGATCATCGGCGGAGGATGTTCAACACGTCTCATAGCATTCATGTCTCTATTGACATCTGTTGATATGAAGGTGGGTCTCTGCTCACCTGTTTGACCTTCTGCTGAGGACACAGACACAGTTTCTCTTCGGTTCTACTGGGACCGGATGTCTTTGTCTTGAGCAACGACCCCGGTACCCCAGGCTCCTGCAGAACCCCCTACAGGACTGCCTGGGAAATAAGTTATAGGCCATATAGTTGAAGTTGATTGATTGGTGAGTGGGTTTTTTTGTGCGCGCTTCAGTTCCAGAACCGATACATGGGGAAGACAGAAACTAGAAAAACGTTATGAACGTTATAGGCGAGCGGATGGGGGGGGGGGAGTGTGGAGTTATGTACAGGCACTGAAGGAATCTGGCGAGACCGGCGAGGGGGGCAGGGTCTGCATGTGTGTATGTGAGGATGGGGGGTAGGACATGTGTTTACTATGGGTAATGAACCAATCGGCGGGCTGCCCAGCGGGGATATGGGGGTGTCTGTTGCGGGAGTGGGGGTCGCGCCCCATCTTTCCTCTTCCAAAATCTGGGTCAATCCCCATCCTCGGGTGATTTCTCTTGTGTTTCCTTCTGAACAATAACCTCCCCCCACACACACACACACAAAACCCCCGTATCAAATCACTTACTCATTAATGATGCTCTTAATTAAGCTGTGTTGGTCTCATTATCTCCGTCCTCATGTTTTCATACAGGCCTCGTACAACCATCCGTTTTTGCTTCGTTGTTATTAATCATCTGTTTGTCCGACAGCTTGTTGTGAGTCATCGGTTGTGACAGGTGATGATGTCGACAGGAAGCTGTCGGGTTGTGTTCACCTCAAAGGTGTTGTTAAAAAAATACAACCAGAAGTCACACAGAAGATCTAGGAGGATATAAAGTCAACAGCCTTTTGGGAACTCCCATGATGCATAGAATTGTTCAAAGAGCTTCTTAAAACCCTTAAATGTCCTCACCATGGAAAAAAAAATAAAAATGTATTTGCCTATTTTATTTCTATTATTTAATATCTTCGACACTAAATTTACCTTTAAATTACAAAAAAAACAACAACAACGTGTTTTTAAACATTAAACTAGAAAATAATAGGAAAATAGTGCATTTTAATTAGGTTGGCTCAAACTAATCTGATTAAAATGCTTTTGGTTGATCTCGTTTTGAGGTTTCTAAAATTTGACCCCATTTGACCTAATTGTTTTTTGGTTGTATCAAGTTCTATGAACCTCATTAGTAAGTCCTTACAGGCTTTAATAAGCAAAAACAACACTTATAGAGATAGAACAGGACTTTTCCCATGGTTAATGCCTCCTCCCTAAGTGCTCTCTTTGCCTTGTGGTGTCCCCCAGGGCTCCATCATTGGCCCCTTACTCTTTATCATACACATGCTTCCACTGGGTCCCATTCTAAACAGGTCCAGTCACATTTTTCAATCAGAAACAAGGTCTCAAAATCAGCTCCACCAAACAGTTGGGCCAGGGAGTAAAGGGTTAATCTTGAGGCTTTTCTCAACACATTATTAAGGAACATTTAACCTTCCTCTTGAACTGAGGAAGAGCCACTGACCCACTACCTTTGTGAACGTGGGTGGTTCAGGCTTCGTCCTTTATTTCATGTTGGGCCGTGAGTGAAAAAAAAAAAATGGAAAGGTCAGCAGACGAGGAAATGCCAAGAAACTCATGGGGTAGGCTTTAAGTGGTCGCCTCCCAACCCCCCCACCCTCCCCCACCGCAGGCCACTTTAGCAGCATGAAGAGAGCAGCGGCGATGGGAAATGACATTCCTTTATACCTTCTCCAACCTCTTTGTCTGGTCAAAGAAAGACGTGCCGCCACACAAAGAAGAACCACATCCTAACAGTGACAGAACTGCTGGTCCGACTGTAAGAACGAGTGTGCTGCTTTTCAGCGAGTGATTTCATTTTTGTTTTCCTGCGGTTCTGATGAACATGAGGGGCAAACATCAGCCTCTGCCTGTAATGGTTAGGATTAGATCCAGGTCAGTTGATGCAAACGCACAAGATTGCTCTTTTTTATTTAACGGCCACATCAATACACACGACGCACAATCATGCTCACGTTGGGGGAGGGGGACGTTTCATATTTCTGCTCACCCAAAACGGGCCAACCATAACCATCGGGTCCAGGTTTCCGTTTTAACGGTCCAGTAACTCTCGAGTTTTAATCTATTTTCCTATGTGTATTTATAGTATGGTGTTATTTTACATTTTTTGTATTATAAAGACAAACAGGATCAATAAAGTACATGTAAGTCTAAGTCTAATATATATATATATATATTAATGCAAACAACATCTGCGTTTCTTTTTTTTTAAGAGTGCATCGTGACAAAGAGCATTTAAATGCTCTGAAAAGCTTCTCATACAACTTTTTCCGTCATGTTTACATCTGTTTGACATTTGTATTTCTTTAAGAACACGTCATGAATGACATTAAACCGGTTCTGATAACTTATTCTTTACAACAATTTCACATAGAACGACTTAAGTTCAATCATTGCTGTATTTTCCTGTTCTAAAACAGCAATGTTACGGTCATGATATAATTTATGTTGTGAAACTGCGAATAAATAAAGGGGAAGTCTGTGTTCCTAATTAGAAAAATACTGTCCAACTGATTTATTTCCAGAGGAAAACATGTCAGAAAAAACACCATGAAAGCCAGATGTAACATTTAGAGCATTTAAACACAGACATTCAGATATGTGTAAACAACATTGCATTTGCAATAGAACTCAACAATTGATGTCATTTTTGTGTCAGCGTTCTTTTTTCTGCTTCTTTTTTTATGTTTTTTTTGCTGATTTTAGTTTGACATTGAATATTTAAACTTCCTATTCACGCTGAACGCTACTGCGTTTGTTGTGTTCAGAGTTAAAACAGGAAAACTAAATATATACAAGTAGGGTAATTGTAAGTATTACATTATAATGATTTTAGTAAGTATGATTGATTGATTTTTTTAACATAAAAGACGAAAAAAAATAAATCGAACGCATCACATGCAATACCCATATCTACCACTAGGGGCGTGTGCGCACTGATTTGGCACACATTGCCCTACATCTCTAAATATGTGAAATATCAGGAAGTAACTGCATGATTGAGGGGAGAAACATAATGGAGTCTTCCACACTGATCATGAGGGGTCACTGAATGCTTCTTGTATGAATATCATGCGAATCACATGGGCTTAATCCTACATCTGGTGCAGGCACCTTTCATCCCACCTTTAAAGAGGGCACTAGGACAAAAGAGCCCTCATTAAAAATAACCCAAAGTTACGAACACTGCCTCTGAACCCTTCCTGCCCTCAGTCACCCTCTGGCCTCAAATCCGTCCATACCTACACATACATGAGCGTGATCACTCGCTCTCCTCCACGCAGACCCCTGGTCACGCTTCCTTGCACCCTCAGCCCCTCATCCCTCAGGTTCAAGCCAAAGTCAGAAGGCGGAGGTGGGGGACAAAAAAAAAGAAAGAAGTGAAATTAAATGAATTAAATTTGATAAATTAAATTAAATTAAATTAAATTAAATTAAATTAGTTAAAATGTAATTAAATTAAATAATCAAAATAATAAATAAATAAAAATAATAATAAAATAAAATAAAATAAAAAAATTAATTAAAAAAAATACAGAATTTAAATAAATAAAATAAAAATTAAAAAATTGTCATTTTTGGGCAAATTAAAAAGTTGGTGAGTATTTTTTAGACGGGCCCCTGTGACCCAATACCTGCTGAATATCACACAAATCCACATAAAGGGGAAGGATTGGGAGGAGGCGGGAGATCTGACCAATCGGGTTGCTCGTTATCTGGGCTCAATAATCATCTGTCTCCAGAGTGATTAGTAATTAGTAATTTCATGATCTGCCCTTCATCAGCTGGCCACCGCTGCATGTTGGCCTCAGACACCAGGGGCTGCTGCCTCTGGAGGAGCAGAATGTTAGGGATATTGTGTGGTTCGGACAGGGTTCGGGTCCAAAGGGGGCAGAAGGTGGGTGATTTTGGGGCGTGAGGGTATTTTCAATGGTAAGCCAGGAGCAGTCTATGTTGCAATTATCTCACTTTGCTGCACTTACAGAATGCTTGACCCACTTCTCAGCATTGATACGGCACATTTCTCAGGGCAAGGCGGGGGTCGGCGCAGAGGGTTCCGATCTACATGGGCGTGTATGTGTAAAGAAAAAAAAAAAAAAAGTTCTTCATGACCGTGTGTGTGTGTGAGAAAAAACAATGAATAAGTGTGATGTATGGTGGGTGTTTTTTTTTTCGTTTTTTTTTTTTAAACCTGTCATCTGCCTTGTGGTGGGCTTGAGGCCAAGAGAGCCTCAGCCTTTCTGGGTGGGCTTATGTTTTTGAGAAAATAGAGTTATATTGACAGAATGCATGCAGGATGTGACATCACTCTGACATCACTGCAGTGGAATTTTGGCCCACTCTCTGCTTTAGTGCCGCCACAATGGGGGTTTAGGAGCATGAACTGATCTTTACAGGACCCCCCCACAGCCTTTCAGCTGTGGGGGGTCCAGGTCCAGGTTTTGATTCCTTTCATTCCATTGCTGCTTGAGCTTCAACTCACAGACTGATGACCTGACATTCTCATTCAGAATTTTCAGGAAGAGAGCAGAATTCCTGTTTACCTCAATGATGGCGAGTCGTCCTGGTCCTGGAGCAGCAAAGTATATTGATATAACATTCTCTTTGTCAAATGTAACTGCTCCCCTGTCTTTTAAAGAGTTCAATCTTTTGCTCATCAGTCCCTAGAATGTTCTCCATAAAGGTCTGAGGTTGCACGGCTCAGACGTGCCTGACCCAGAAGAACCCACCAGTGACTTTTGGAGTAGCCTGCAGTTCCTTTAGGCTTTTCCACACTTCAATCACATTTAGGAATTTCTTTTGATTTCGGTATTGTGTCCTACTGGTCGGATCTGGGAGCCAACTTCCTGCTTCTGAAGATGGTCTATTGAAGTGATGATGTTTTGTTGAGCAGGGCTGGTAGCGATCAGGTCTGGGCGGGTCTAGTCCAGGTAAAGGAACCAGGTAATGATGGTTATTTGGATAGGATTCTACAGTGGGTGAATTTAATAAGCGAAAATTTTCCTCACTTGTCTTTGTGAATTTTCAAACTTCTTTTTCGTCTTCTCTGCTATAAGCACTCTTCCTGCCCGGTGAGGTGGACTGGACGCGTGAAGAAGAGGGATAGTGGATCTATTGGTGGAAGGATGCTGGAGATGGAGCTGCAGGCCGGAGATAAAGGGGGAAGAGGTTTTTGGATGTGGTGAGAGAGGACATGCAGTTGGTTAGTGTGAGAGAGAAAGATGCAGAGAGCAGGGAAAGATGGAAACAGATGATCATCTGTGACGACCCCCAAATATCACCCTGACATGTGAGGTGCAGAGAGGAAGAATCGTTTATGAGGATTTTATCTGAGCAGCGTTAGACTGGGGTACTGTTGGCTCCTTCGTAACACAAAATAATAAAAAAGAATCCCTCCTCTTCTTCCTGCTCTGTGGAGCATGCTGTTATTCCGTCCTGACTCTGCATGCCGTCTGACTGATAGTACTGCTGACAGATTTCTGACATCTGTCAGGAGACATTATTCGGCTGGGATGAATTTCACCGTTGGGTTTTTGCCATGGAGAAAGGATCTGCTTTCCCACCTTCATTATTCCTGCATGATTCACATGGATGAACGGCTGCTCCGGTGACTCAAAGTGAATATATACCCAAAAAAACTGTGACTGTTACATATTTATATCACAGAAATGTTTGCATGGAACATGATTTTGTCTTCGATTATCTTTCTCCACCCTGGGAAGACTGTTAGTTACTAACAGGTAAGGCTAAAGGCTCATGTGACACATGTTGGTGTCGAAGGATATGTAAATGATTTAGTGAAGATTAGACAAAAGAATTATAATATAGTAATAGTAGAGAATGTGAAAAGAATAAGAATTGCCCTTATCTTCCAGAGACAAAGTAATACATTTGAATTTCCTCCAGTGAGGAGGCTTTTTTTCTCAGATCTGTTTGACTGACTGTTTGCAGGATAACGGCATTAAGTAAGTAAAAAACACTTTCATGAAAACTTAGTTGACAGGTTGAACATGTGACAGGAAATACCCCATTATATTTTGGATTGGATCTGAATGACAGATCAGCAAAATTGTGAGATGGTGTTTTTCAATGTTTTCTTCTAGGATGACCTTGATGTCTTTGACATATTTGTGTCATGTCACCTTGACGTCTTTCATGTATTTTTGCCAATTGACTTTGATGTCTTTGATGTCTTTGATGTCTTTGATGTCTTTTTTTCATGCAACCTTAATGTCTTTTGTGTCTTTGTGTCATGTCACCTTGATGTCTTTATTGAATTTGTGTCTTGTGACCTTGATGCATTTGTGTCGTGGGACCTTAATGTCTTTGATGTCTTGGTGTCATGTGACCTTGATGTCTTTGATGTCTTGGTGTCATGTGTCCTTGATGTCTCTGATGTATTTTTGCTTTTGGACCTTGATGTCTTTTATGCATTTGTGTCATGTGACCTTGATGTCTTTAATTTATTTGTGTAATTTGACCATGATGTCTTTGATGTCTCGTAATAATGGGGAAACTGAGCTTCCTTGGGTTGAGTGTCCTTCTAAGAGTCTAATTGGAGTTGTGAAGGATAAACATTGGATCTAATGTTACCTGTCTTCATATTCAGACATTGTAGCTCCTGAGAAAAGAATCTTCAGAACCTCTGGTTCATCCCTTTCAGCTGTTCCTCTAAGTAGAACCAAACATTCGGTGGTGCTTCTTGCGGTCGTTACGCTCCAAACCTCTGATACAGACATTCGTAACCTCTTTTTGTTGCATTAGTCGCCTGTAAATCCTCTTGAATGGCATGGAAACGGCTTGAAAGCTGCTATTTAAACAAAGTTTGATTGATTGAACGGAAAGTCCAATTATAGTTCCATAACTTCACTTTAATGACCCGAAATTTTGATTTAAGTTTGATTTAAGAAAAAAAGCATGCCTGTAATATGTCCAATGTCTTAACTGTGGCAACGGAAAATGTCCACTTCACATCCAATCACATCGTAATTCTCAATCTACCAAATGTTCACCTGCCTTTCTTGGAAACTGGAAGCTTATTGGCAGGAATCTAAGCAGTTACTATTTATTTCCCTGCAAAGTGATGAGCTGCTAGGAAATATAAACTCACGGAGAGGCTGTTAAAGAATCACTATTTGTGTCTTTGGATCTGCTTAGCTGTGAACTAAAAGCTCATAAACTAATCAAAGTGTTGTTTTATAAAGTCGGACTTCCAATAAACACACACACACACACACACATAAAGGGTCAACTGGTCCGAACGCAGGAGCGTGACAGTTTTAGTCCGTTCTGAAGAGACAAATAAAAGGAAAGTTGGCGCTGTGGTGTCTTCGAGGATCCAGTCCAAAGGCTAAATCAGCTCGGTTCTGGCGTACACAGTGATGCATTGAGCAGGGAGGCTTCCCAACGCCGATGCTGCATGTTCATAAATTAATACCTTGTTTTTTTCTCCCACTGGCTTATCTATCATAACCGCATGGCAACGTGAAAATTATGTTTGGTGGAGTCTTCCAAAACATTTCACAAACTGTGGAAGGAGAATAAAAACTCCGATTTTGGAGACGATAATATAAGCAAATTGCAGAAATAAAACGTTGAATAATAACCGGGTCGATGACCGAAGTGTGTCTAAGCTTTTCTTTCTGGTCTGTTGCTGTTTATTAGAAAAGAACTGCAGGGTCTTGATGGTCCTGCTGGGTCCTGGGGAGTGATGATGTTGGCTGGAGGTCCATTTGCATTTGAATGCAACATTAGTTTAGGGTAAGGGTTTCCTCACGGCATGGAAGTTCTGGTTTCAAACCCAACACTGGTTCTGGTGCCTTTCTGTGTTGAGTTTACATGCTCTAGGCAGATCGGTGACCCTAAATCTTGTTTGTAGGTGTGAAAATGAGACTGAACGATTGTTTGTCTCTTTGTGTCGGTCCTGTTAAGACTTCTCCAGGGTCAGCTGGGATAGGCTCCAACCCCCCCCTCAAAACTTAATCAGGATAACCAGATACAGAAAATGAATGGAACGTGAGTTAGAAAGGTTTTTAAGTAATTATTGGACAGTCTAAATTCACCCTTCTTGGCGAGATTATATGTGTTTAAACCCTGACAACATATGATGAGTCAGCATTTTAGCGTTTTTTCTTTCAAACTCTTTGACTCACATATTATGTGTTATGACTTAGATTAAATATATATATACATATATATATATATATATATATATATATATATATATATGTATAGATATACACATGTACATTAAAATGCATGCATGCAATAGTCAGTTGGTGATTATCACATGACTGCGGTGGAGATTAATGAAGCTAATTATTCCCACAGGCTTTGTTCACGTTGCATAACAGCGAGATGCTATTGTAGAATCCAGTTGTTTGGTGTTGTTATCTCAAACATTCCTTTGTTTGTCCGCCCCTCTTCCTCTCCGGACCTCCACAGACAATGACTCTCTATTATCGCCCGTGTGCGCCTCCTTCATCCTGGGTGTCGCTGCAGACGGAGAATGACAGCAATGCCATCGGCTGCCAAACACTCCGCTATAATTACACCCCTAGCAGCGAGCCAGACCGCCCCCCCGTCAGTCAGAACCACAGTAAAACCATGGCGATGACCTTAGGAAAACACCTGGGTGAATGTCTCGGAGGTGACGAAAGAGTAATGCGGTGTGGAGTGTGGCGCCGATTCTCTCGCTCACCCTGTAATCTGGAGACGCTGGAGGAAATTACTGACAAAATGACTTCCTAAAATGTTCACAATCAAAGTAGACAGCATTGTCTTCGTGCCAAAGGTCATGACGGCCGCCGTAGTCTGGAGAGTATGAAAATATTCAGAGAGGATTGAACGGTCAGTAGGCCGCGTTAAATCTGAAACCCAGTTTCCTCGTGTTTGAATGTAGCGGAGGGACTTTTTAGGACGTTTACAATTCAAAAACAATCAATACATAGATTTAAAAAACACTGTGGACCGCTGACATCATGTGATCGTAACAGCAGGACACACATGATGAAACTGGCAGCGTTTTTAGACCCTCTGCTGGATATGATGATGGACCAAACCAAAGTATAGGGAAGACTATTACTGACAAAAACAAACACTATACACTAACAAAACACGTATATAACATTTAGTCCAATTATTAAACATATCCTTAACTTTGACTTTACTTTCTACTATTTTCAGTAATTGTAGGATAATAGTGAAATATAACTAGTTAACCCTACACTCATTATCTCAATGGTATGTCCCAGAACCTTTAAAATGCTGCTCACAAGACCTGGGGACTCTTTTACCTGCAACACAAGGACAGACACACACACACACACACACACACACACACACACACACACACACACACACACACACACACCAGAACCAAAGATTCCACACTATAATCATTTCTGTCAAAACTTAATCAAAATAACGTTTACACACTTTCATACGAGGTTTAATCTTTTCATTTCATCTGCCTAGAATATTAATGAGAACAAAGGTTTAGTTTGTCTTCAGACGTGCGGCCTTCAAATACACATCTATAGATTGCCAGTTAATTATTTCTAAAGTGTAATAAACTAGTTATAAACCATTTATAAACCCTTAAAAAATGTGAAATCTTATTTTAAGGGTTTTAATACATTCCATGATCCTCAGTAGATCCATCAGTAGATGGACAGACAGACACACAGACGTAACGTCACAAACATCATTCTAGTCACATGTGATTATTTTAATCCACCAGTGGCTTCACTGCGGCGGGGAATAAGCATCATGACTGTAAAAGGTTCCTCAGTCTTGTTTTGCATCCTAGAATAGCAACATAGCAAACACCTCATCTGTTTTGTGACAGCGTGTTTTTTTATTTTCACTATCAAACCTTCCACTGATCTCATAAAATAAACAAATATAAAAAAGCAACTTTTTACAGATTCTTGACAGATTCTTTTTATAAGTTGCTCTTAAGGCCTTTTATTGGCAATAAATGATCTTTTTTTCCAGCCAACCAGGAGTAACTCAGGCATTTATAGCATGTTAAACATCAGCGGGTGAATTATGTGCATGACTCAAGCTGACAAACATGAAAGCTGCTTTTTCCTCTTCTTTCACCTATTTGTCCATTTTTTTGTTTGTTTCTAATTGGTTCAATAATTACAAAGCCGAAACCACGGGGGCGTGTCTTCCTACCTGGTTTGACTTGACTGACATCAAAATAATAATAATAATAATAATAATATTCCATTCAATTTATAACGCACTTTACGGTAAGGTAAAAGCAGATAAAAAGCTAAAAGATTCATGCATCTTTCCTCTCTCTCTCTCTCTCTCTCTCTCTCTCTCTCTCTCCCTCTCTTGCTCTCTCTCCCTCTCTTGCTCTCTCTCCCCATCTCTCTCTCTCTCTCTCTCTCTCTCTCTCTCTGTTCTATTCCATCTTATTTCCTCTGCTGCTGATGTTTCAACCATTCTTCCAGTTGACCTTCCCTCCCAGGGTCAATGTCAGCCACGTTTCATATGTTCTCATAAATGGGTCTCAGTCACCCACTGGCACTTTGTGTGGTTGAAGGTTTTTCGGATGAAGATGAAGATAGACCAGTCCGTGTAGAGTCAGGTGGACCAGTCCCTGTAGAGTCAGGTGGACCAGTGTATTATTATTATTTAGATATTGCAGATAGACTTGATTTATTTATTATTGTCAGACTCTGGGAGAGAAAACTGGGAAAAATAAAGTCTGAATCAGAATCTACTCTGAGAAGAAGAATCCACTGGACACACACCCTCCCTGTGGACTCCGACACAAATAACTTGTCCCTTACTCCGTCCAGTCTGGCCACAACAACAACCCACACATGGAACAGATTCTTCCCTCGCACAGCACCAAGACTTCTGCAGCAGTAAAACAACCCGTTACCGGGGAAACAGCTGGTAATGGAGACATCCTTAATCTAACCTGGAGCGGGACTTGATTACAGGCGGACCACTGCGGAAACGAGAACATATGGGCCAAGGGGACCGTTGGGGAAAGGCAGCAAAGATGACATCAGTGTCCACACGTGCGCTTGATCTAGAAATGGCGTCGCTGTGTTTGTCTTGGCCGGCCGATCTGTTAGGCTTTTGTTAAAAGCCGGTGTCAGAATGTGAGCTGTTGCAGATATCAGCCTGCAGCGGCCAGGAAAAACTGTTTAGAGAGAGATTTAATGAGTCTGGGGTATTAATGTTGTATTGGGGTTCTGTGGGCTTATTTCTGTCAAATTAACATGCTAACATCATCAGACTGGGCTTGAGTACATAAACCCAGCAAAAAAACAAACAGCCTCAGAAAAATACTCGCTCTCGCCATCGTAAAAAATCTCCCCGCCACTCAGTCAGGACGGCCGCTGTCTGAATCACACTGTAAATATTTGAGCAGAGAGTGGGTTCGCTCTTCGCTCCGCTTTACCGCGTGGACCGAGGGAACGAGGGAACGAGGGATCGAGGGAACGAGGGAACGAGGGAACGAGGGATCGAGGGGGCCTCCTGAGAATCCTGCCCCGTTTAATGTTGCGTCAGATTTTTTCGTACCGTCTCGCTAAATCCAGGTCAGCTGTGCCGCTGAAGGAACGGAACCTGTTCCACCCGGCGTAAAATAACGACCCTGCCCCAATCTGTGCTTTGCACCAACGCATTCCTCGCCGCCAGACCCCTCGCGTTCTTTCAATCCCCGCCCCATTGCACCTCAAGACGACAATAAAAAAGCCCAAACTGTAATTCCCCCGTGCGCGTCTGGCATATTTCACATGCCTGCAGAGACAGAGATGAAATGGGACGTGACCCCTTCACTCGGCTGTCATTGTTCTGGAGGATCTTTGGTCCAGCGGTGATGCAATCATGACCGGTGGATTCTGCACGTTCTCACAAAAGGAGTTGACTTTGGTTTTAAGATCTGGTGATAGCAAACACAGAGATGGGGCTCTGACTGTTGATAGCGTAGCTTAGCATTGCAACATGCCCAATCAACAAAAAACCAAAATATTAACAATGATTTTTTTGATACATTATTGGTATATTATTGGGTTTTTTATGACAAAAAATGACAAACGTTAGTTATTTTTCACAAACTAAATGCCAAATGGATTTCTTTTCATACTAATAATGTATGAAAATACATTATTAATTATTTATAATTAAATTAAAAAAATAACACCTTTCAACACCTTAGAGGACGTAAAATGTCCCCTTCATTATATAAAAATATTATTTTGGACTTTTATCGACTTAGCGCTTTAAACAAAAATCCGTCATGATGCCGTCAGTTTTTTTTAATTGACGAAAATGATAAAAAAATTTGTTATTTTTCACAAACAAAATTCCAATTGGATTTTTAGATTTTGTCTAATTCATGGTGGGAAAAGTCAACAATTAACAATAACAGCGATTTTGAGTCATTTTTCCATTTTGTTTAGTTTCACAAACATCTCCTTCCTTAAACTGCAATAAAATCCTATAAGTTAATTTTAGTTGCAGAGTTTTAGTGACTCATGCTTTTTAAAAACCTTTTAATGTCCTCCTCCACTGTTTGATTGAACTCATTTTCAGGTAATTCTTATCGAAAAATGTGACTTAGCCTTTTTATGACACGACCCAGTGGCAGCATGTATAAGCTAAAGGATAAGGGGCCAACGACAGAGCCCTGGGGGACCCCACAGGTCAAATGGCCTTAACCATTGAGAGAGTTTTATTCATCAAGGATCTTTGTTATATTTCTGAGTACAGTAGTGATGCAATCATGAGCGCCGTCTGCCGCACACTCAGGCTTTCCACACACAAAAGGAGTTGACTTTGGCTTCAAGATCCGTCGATAACCGGCATAAAGACGCGGCGCTGACAGCTGATAGCGTGGGATTACGACACAGCCCATCAACAGGAACACAATGGGCATTCCTCCGCTGCGTTTAATGTGTAACGCCGCTGGAAATACTGAGATACTGATCGGTGGTGGAAGGACATTCCGGAGAATCAGGGCGCTGTGTCGGAGACCCGTGACGTTAGAGTGGGTCGACAGTGGGGCAAACTCCACAGGAGGCTCTGTGGGTCTTGACCCGCGGTGGAAATAGATTTCTGACACGGACGACTCATCCTGGAGGGGCGTTCGCCCAGACCTGGTGGGGGGAGAGGAGCGGATCTTTAGTTGTGGGTGGACAGATCAGCGGACCGGCACAGATTGCTTCCGAGCCTTTCTGAGTGCCAGAGCCCAGACGGACGATGATTAGCCGGTTCTGAAGCTGACCTGCGATCAAATCAGGCCTCAACCAAAATAGAAGGCGAGTATTTCATCCTTTCAAGACCCTCCTTTTCCTCCCCTGACTCCCTCTCCTGGTCTAAACCTGCTCTTCCTCCTTTAACCCCTTTTCTCATTTCTCTTTTTACAGTCTACGCGTTTACACTTTTAAAAGACAAGAAAAAAAATGTGTCTAACGTATCAACTTAGATTGGAAAACGTTCATTCAATTAGCGTTACAAGTTAAAGTAATTTTTCAAAGTTCTTCAAAAAGTTTTTCTTCTTTTACACATTTTACCCTGAAATCTAGATTTTAAAAGACGTTTATCTTTTATTTTGCCTTTTTTTTTTTTTTTACAGTGCAAAAAAAAAATCATTTCAGAAATGGTAGGATCAGACTTCGGAGTTTCAAGCACAGCTGGAACTCTGGGGAGAAAAGTCGCTTCAAGCTGCACTGTAAAAACAGAATTTTCTAGAATTTGACAAAAAATTATTGAAGTGGTAAAAAAAAAGAAAAAGATTTTTGTTTAATTTTTTGTCTAAATTATTAACTTAAGTTGAAAATACTTAAATATGAGTGTTACCAACCGTAATAATCATCAATTATTCTCTTTTTTACAGTGTATGTGTGAATTATGGCTCCTTAATGGCCCTTTTCTCAGAAAAATCAGTCACTGTCTGGGTTGCTTTTTTTTTTATACCGCCACTTCCTCCCGAAAATTCCTCCTGACATGTGGTCAAATCTGAAAACTGTGGATGTGTGCATAATAATGTGACCATGTTGTGACCATGTGCTTCTGTTCAGCCTCACAGAGCCATCCTCCATTTTTTTAGTCCTATTCTTGCGTATTGGCGAAAGAACGTCTTTGCCCTTTCATGTGGGAGCGATGAGCGGCGCGGCGCCTGTCACGCTCAGAGGGACGGCGAGGCTAAGAATAAAGGCCTACGTGGAGAGAGGACGCCTGCTGACTCAGTCTCTCCTCCGCTAACATGTTTCCTGCAGTCTTTTTGAAGAGAGGGCAGAGAAAAGAAAGCTCTAACTCGTCCTCTGATTATTATAATTTGAGTGAAGTAGAGTGGATGACTCCTGCCAGCAGCCTCTGATGAGTGATGATGCATACCTGTCGCTGACGTCCTCCTGGGGGGGGAGGGTGGCGGAAAAAACAAAGAGCGGGGGATTTTCATGGGCACGGAACCAAACCTGTAATTCTTTGTGGTTGATGAAACGGAAAAAAAAACCCAATTAGGTCAAATCTCAGGATTGTGTGAGTCTGTAGGAAACATGGATTTGTTTCAGATATTATAATTTACGTTAACTTTGGTGAGAGAAAGTTTATGGACATTATTACTTGATTTAAATGCCTTCTCGTTATCTTTTGAACCCTTGTTCTTCACTTCATCAGACTCTTCAAGGACGTAAAAGTGAAAGCGGACACTGCCGTGATTATGTAGATTATGAAATTATGTATTAACTTTATATGAAAGTTTGACTGACTTAATGCTCTCAGCTAACATCATTCCTGATTTTAGTAATCAAATATTCATTTATTTTAATGGTTTAAACCTTTGAATAACACTTTTTATTTTTTTTTACATGAACACTCCACATGCACAAAATGTATTAAAATACTTTCCATAAACTAGATTGCCTTGCATATTATTTTTTTATTAGTAATTAATTGTGGAGATTGTCAGTGATTAGCAAAAACATTGACTTTGATGAATTTTGCTCAGAATTACATTTTTAAAAAAAACTCCTTTCAACACCTAAGAGGACGTGAAATGTCCCCGTCCTGGAACGCAAATCTATTTTATGTTAATATTATCTTACAGTTTGCCTGACTGATGCCTTAAGCTAACAGTCCTGATCATAACTACCAAATATTCATTTATTTTAATACTTAAAAGTAATTATTTTAATTATTTTTTAAAAAAAATTTCATGAAGCCCTCGTTATTTAAATGACAAAATCTATTACAACTAGATCATTTCCTTAAACTAAATTCCCTTGCAGTTTTATTAATAATTAATTGTGGAACATGGAACTATCAAATATTTATCTATTTTTTACGGATTTGAACCCTTTAAAATCCAATTATGGTGTGAAAGAAAGACAGCCAGCGGGAGGAATTCTAACTGCTACACACACACACACACACACACACACGCACACACACATACACACACACACACACACACACACACGATGACAACCTTTGTCTTTCTTGGTTTTACTATACAACAATAAACTCTGACACAGGAAGTTATAAAAATAGCTCGTGTTTTCCTGTTGAACCAAACAATAGAGAAAATGTCAACATGAGATAGAATAAAGAAAAAAACAACCAAAATGCCAGAATGAAAGCCTAAAAACAAGGAATAAACTATTTCTTCCTCTCTGATAGCTGCTTGGGTTTCAATGAGGACATTTTGGTTCAAAACAAGCGGTGAAGATAAATATTGCTGACACGGTGAATTATTGTCCCGTTATAGGATCGGATTTGGAAATGATTAAATTTCCTGAAAAACACAAAACCCACGCCACTATCTCAGCCAAAATCCTATTGGTCATAACATTCAGATTAGCGCTTTACATATTGGACTCGAGTAAAACATGGGTCGGGTTGAGTCCGGTTCTCACGAAACGCTGACGTCCCACTTCTTCTCTACGGTGAGAAAAAGCAGAATTATTTATTTGGTGCGACTGATATTTGAGGCGTTGAGGTCCTCCAGGAAAAGGAGCGAATCTACCTCATCTCCTAAAATATGAATGAATTAATGATGAATCCCCTTTTTTTCATCTTAAAATGGATATAAACACAGCTGCACACTTTGGCGCCGAACTCTCTCCGCTAGAGTCGTTTGCAGTGATGGAGCTTGAAAGGGTCAACGGTTACCTTCTAGGAAAGTTCTGGACCGCCGCCTGCAGTTAGGTCATGTGTAGAATCCCCAAATAACCAACATATGTTTGATAAACGCAGCATTGGCCGGTGTGTGCTGTCAACACATCCAAATACACCCCCCCCCTCTGGCAAAAGGTTCATAACACAGAGTTTCTATTCTGTCGTCCCTGAATCCACACTTACATAATGTGTATATAACAGCGGAGCCAGCTGACGCCTGAATGCATCTTCGGCGCTGGTTCAGATCCAGACTGGCTCTTAGAACCCTTGAAGTGTCAACAATAACCTTGTCTGATTGGGGGCTTTTTGTCCAAAAGATGCTCCCACAACGGTAGAGTCAACAGGGATGGGATGGATTACCTTCCCCTTTAATGGGGTAAAGATAATCCAACTGGGTCTCAACATAGATCCTACTCTTCCTC
Source organism: Lophius piscatorius (assembly GCA_009660295.1). Classification (NCBI taxonomy): domain Eukaryota; kingdom Metazoa; phylum Chordata; class Actinopteri; order Lophiiformes; family Lophiidae; genus Lophius; species Lophius piscatorius. Next base: position 3,081 of record VRLP01006640.1, on the reverse strand, counting down.
CTTCTGTCCCCACTCAAACTCAGAAAGCAATCAAGCTGTGAAGGCTGTGAGATTACATGATGAGGTGAAAGTCTGTAGGCGTCAGGTTACATCCTCAACCTCCTTGACTTCACCAGCAACCACTCCGTCCTTCGGACTCCAGCGCCATCGGTGCTGTCCTCCTGAAGTCGTATCGGACAAAGAGACAGCAGTTCATCAAGGTCCCAAGGTGTGCCCCATGGTTCCAAGCTTGGTCCTCTCCCCTTCATCCTCTACCTGCTGCCCACTGGCAATAATCAGCCGTCATCATGGTATCCACTACCACTATATGCCGACGACATCCTCTTTTACATAACCACTAAATCCACTGCAGCCCGCTCCGGAATAAAACCGTAGATGCTAGCTGACATCGTCAAACTCAACTGGGATAAATCTGACATGATAATCATCATTCGTGACTTCTCCCCGTCCCCCCTGTCCCCCCGCAGTTATTTGCACGATATAATGCGTCATTGTGGTTTAAATAATTTTTGTTCTGGAATTCTTTTTTTTTGACATCTGAAATGAAGAGCTGGACAGCTTGAGGAGAAAAAGACATTCAAATATATTACTATGTGTCTCGATATCGTTTTTCTCCGTAACTGATGATGCTGATGATGGCTGCTTCCCATGATTACATATGCAGAGCCAGAATCCCTGTTCCCCAGCGGACCCTCGCCTTTCCAAGAAACCAGCGCAGGTGCTGAATGTCCAAACCCTGCTGCCATTTTTCACTTCCTTCCCCCCCTTAAAATAGAAGCTCCGTCCCTCCAAGAGAAAACATCTCTCTCCATCCTCCTCCTCTTCACCCTCCTTCGTCCTCCTAGACCGTCTGTGGTCACCGAGAGATTTTTGTCTGTGTTTGGGCGAGCTCACTGGAAAAACAACGGGCCTCAAATCGATGAGCGGCCAATTTTTTTATCACATGTCTTCATCAGTCGGCCTCATCCGTCCAAAATCACACGTTCATCGTTAACATGATATTCTGCTGCGGTGCTTTCAATTATCATTCCTTCCCCAAACCCCTTCTCCACAACGCCCTCGCAGATCCATCAAACTCTGCACTCATCAGTCTCAGCAGAGTCATCAGCCACCACCACCAGCGTCCAGACTCACAGGGGGTTATTATAAGCGATGCTTTGAGGTATACTTTATGTCATTTCTTCACTTTTACTCGAGTGAAAGAGGTGGAATCGGTTCTTCTTCTGATTCTGACTCACAGGCTGCAGCTGGAGACGACTTGGACAAACGGCAGCAATAATAAATGTAATGCAGACGCAGAATAAGCCCACCCTCTTCACAATATGATTATTTACTAACAATCTGACAAACGATGCCGTCCTTGGGTTAATCTTATCAACAGACACAATTCTCAGAAATAAGGCTGCGGCCCGTTTCTGAGAACTGACTCCTCTTGCTGTAATAATAACACTGGAAGGTCCCTGACATGAAGGGATGTCTACAAAACTGCTTTAATTTTTCTGCCTGGGCTGGTGCAAAGTTATCCCTGGTTGCCACAACAGGAGAGCGTATCTTCAGGAGAGTGTATTAGAGATGACAGGCAAAAAGCTCTCCTGGCTGAGCAGCAGGCTGAAGTCCATCTGTTATGAGAGGACTGAGCATCTGGGCTCCAAGCGCCGTTCCTTTACGCTCCTTCACGTTTCTTTTGCACTTTAAAGTTCTCGTGATATACATAGTGACGTCTCTTCTGTCGGTGGACCAAACAGCAACTGTTTTATAATGTTTTGTATTAATTAGTAGATCAGTTGATGTGAGGAGGGGCTCCCTCAGCCCCCATGGGAGTCATGAGCATGCAGTTTGGAAAGGGATGTCCAAGAGGTTACAGAAATCAGCCTTTTCATTCCAGTCTGGGAAAATCTCTGAAGACTACAATGGCCGACAGGAGCAAACGCACCGCAAACATCAATATGACAACATGCTGGTGCTGCAAATTAAAAAACATCTTCATTCATCTTCAAAACAACGCAACTACTATGACTAAAAGCCACTAGATGAGGAAGAGGATGGATGGAAGGATTGATGATGGATGGACAGATGGATGGACTGGTGGATGGACGGATGATGGATGGATGAAGGGATGATGGATGATGGACGGATGAATGGATGATGGATGATGGATGGATGATGGATGGATGATGAATGGATGATGGATGGATAATGGCTGGATGGATGAATGAATGGACTATGGATGGATGATGGATGGATGTATGAATGAATGAATGGAGGATGGATGGATGAATGGATGATGGATGGATGATGGATGGATGAATGGATGATGGATGATGGACGGATGAATGGATGATGGATGATGGACGGATGAATGGATGATGGATGATGGATGGATGATGGATGAATGGATGGATGATGGATGGATGATGGATGGATGAATGAATGAACGGATGATGGATGGATGGATGAATGAATGAATGGAGGATGGATGGATGAATGGATGATGGATGGATGATGGATGGACGACATCTGTCTGTATGAGGTAGAAAATTCCCCAACACTCTGCTGCTCAGCAGAGAACCTGAGACACAAACATTCCTAATACCATAATATTACTTTATTTCCCGTTGCTCCTCGCCTCCAGGCCTTTCAGACAAACAGCGTCTTTCTCTCGGTCTGTCTCTCCTGTAGGAGCTGGAACATGTTTGGCCCTGAGGCCGTTTGAAAGGAGGATATTTGTCTCTTGGAGCAAATGATGAAACGTCACCCTGTAATTTCCTTCATACATTTAGGTTAAAGCGTGAAATCGATGCCTGCAATTACCTGAAATCTGTCCCTGTAATCCACTTCAAGTGTGTCAGTAGAATGAAGGGACCAAAAGAAAACGATAATTCACTTCCACAAACACTTTTACAGTAAGTCGTCCCGCTAGGAAGCAGCCGGTTAAAACGGGTCTTACGTCTACGGGTGGTGAGGGGAAGACCGACACTGTGAAACAGTCCAGGTTCATACAGTGAAACAGTCCAGGTTCATACAGTGAAACAGTCCAGGTTCATACAGTGAAACAGTCCAGGTTCATACAGTGAAACAGTC
>VRLP01006639.1:0-27044 GCA_009660295.1 Lophius piscatorius | reverse complement strand
AAAAGTGTTTCAATAATAACACCAGAACCCTACTGTAAAAAGTGTTTCAATAATAACACCAGAACCATACTGTAAAAAGTGTTTCAATAATAACACCAGAACCATACTGTAAAAACTGTGTACATAAACACACCAGAACCATACTGTAAAAGCTGTGTACACACGCACACACACACCTCCTCACCTTTCTTGAACTCCTCCAGCATGGCGTCCAGCTTGGTGTCGTTGAAGACGCAGTGAAGGGGGTGCTTGTAGAACTGGGTGATGGTCTTCAGAGGGGTGCAGTCGTCCGGGTCCACGAAGGCGAGGTCCTTGACGAACAGGATGTCCACGATGTTGGAGCGCTCGTTCTCGAACACGGGGATCCTGGTGTAGCCGCTCTGCATGATGTCCGACATGGTGCTGAAGTCCAGAACCACGTCCGAGGCCAGCATGAAGCAGTCGCTGAGGGGCGTCAGGACGTCCTCCACGGTTTTGGTCCGCAGCTCCAGCGCCCCCTGGATGATGTTGAGCTCCTCCTTGACCAGGTCGTGGTACGGGTCCGTGACGCGCAGCATCTCCAGGAGTTCCTCCCTCGTGTAGAAGTTGGAGATCTCCTTGTTGAGGAGGAGGTCCAGAAGTTTGCTGATGGGGTAGGAGACCGGGAAGGAGAGCACCATGAGAACCCACGTCACCCAGACGGTTCTGGAGGCGATGGCCAGTCCGTGACGGGAAGCCACCGAGTGCGGGAGGATCTCCCCGATGAAGAACACGCTGAAGGCGCAGATGAGCGTGGAGAGCCAGAACTTTCCCAGGAACTGGTACATCCAGAAGGCGAGGGTGGCGTTGGTGGTCGTGGTCCCCAGCAGTAACGTGCACAGGACGTAGTTTCCGCGCCGGCGCACCGACTCGATTTTACGCACATAGTTCTGCTCCTGTTCGGTTCCGCTGTTCTGGAGAACCTGCAGTTCCAACGGGTCCAGAGCCAGCAGGCTCAGTTTGAGTCCGCTGAACAGAGCCGAGAGCACGAGCAGCAGGACTGAGACTAAAACCTGCAGCCAGAGTTGCGGGACCGCCGGGCGCTCCACCACCGCCACCCAGAAATCCCGGGTCCGGTAATGTTCCCATTTGGATCCGTCGAAAGCGCACATGGAGTAGTACTTCACCCTCTCCCCCCTCCGCAGGTTCTTGGCCAGCAGCTCCACCAGAACCGAGTTCTGACTGGAGGCGGACTTGAAGGACCCCAACACCTCGATGTCGGACGTCCTGGCGTTCTTGTCCACGCACAAGTTCCTCTTCGGGTGGACCTGTCCCTCTCTGCCGTGGGTCGGCTCCTCTATGAAAGCGATCCAGGGCGCGGCGTTGTTGGTTCGAGTCCCTGCGGTTCGGTTGAGCCTCTGCGGGGAGGAGGTGGAGTAGTAGACCCGCAGCATGAAGCGGGTCCCCTCGCTGGCTTTCAGCACCCCGTTCTCCACGGACAGCTCCGCGCCGGTCTCCTCCGGCCGGAAGCCGAGTAAAGCGAGCCCCGGGTCGGGCAGCAGAGAGCAGGCGGACAGGAGGCACAGCAGGCGGGAGGGTCCGGTTCTGGACCGGGCTGCCGCATCCTCCGCAGCCATGATGCGCTGTGAGAATTCTCGCTCAGTCCAGGGCTCCGCTCCGCTCCTGGATCACGTGGTTCCGGTCCATGTGGGAGAAGGAGGCATCTCTCCGGTAACGGCAGTGATTATTATCTGCTGCGCAGTGACGTAACTTTCTAAAAATAGCCTTGAGCCCAAAAGCAGGAGGAAAAAAAATCCCACAGTCACAGGGATGGAGATCCAGATTTATAGGATCCACTGGCTTCACAGTCAGAACTTCAGACTCTGCTGCATCACAGAATCTCACCGGTCACCTGAGATAAATAATCGGTGAATCAGATCTGGTCCAAACAGGTTCTGCTTCAGCATCTTCAACCCGATGATTTATTTAGCAAGAGTTTTCCAACTTTGATACAAGCAGCCAGAAGGCTTCGGACCTTTTGGACCTCATATCGGCGCTGGTGTCGGTGCCTAACTTTAGTACCGCTGCAAAAATGATAAACGGACTGAACTTTTATAGAACCTTTCTCGTCCAATCAAAATGCTTTCCTTCAGCCAGCATTCACCCACCAGCTCATCGGAACTGTTAACCCTTCACCCGCCGGTGCAGCAAGTGGACCGCAGAGAGGAACATGCTTCTGAATACGCCCCCCATCCCCCCTGATTGAACTCCTTAAAAGAAACCCGACCCGGTTTATAATCTCAAACGGTCCATTCCGACTCAACCTAACTAATCCTACGAAGTCTGCCGTGAGATCAGATCCCACAGTCACTCAATAATGAAGATCAAGGCAGTTAACTGGTTTCTCCGAGCTCAGATTTCCTTCTGCCAGTTCATAGGAGCTAAATTCAGACACATTTGGAGTTAAAAAAAAATGCAATAACTCCCCCTTGTGGGTAAAGTGTGAACAATTAGAGTCAAATATGGTGCAGAGCTCCAACAGTTGACTCAAACGTACCAAATTTGGGCTAAAAAAGACCAAAAGTTGAGAAATGATGTCCAGGAAAACTGTTTTATGAAGACAAAGCTTCCCAAAATCACTCCAGTTCTTCCTTGAACCGAGGTGTGTGTGTGTGTATTAAGTTGGAAAATGATCCTTGGGATGTTTTTTGAGTTATCTGGTTAACACAAAAGATGTGCGGCTGATACGAAACCACGGAACCGAATCACATGCACTGAAGAAAATGGGATATATTTAATTTTATCATGTCAAATAGTCGCCCAAAATAACTTCCTCTAGACTCGGATATATGTTTTATCTTGCGTTGACTGATATTTTTAAGTCGAATTCAACTTATTTCTGGTGACTGTTGCGTTATTTCCTGGTTTATTCTGTTTTTTTATCTTATTTTGAAGGTTCATTTTCAGCGTCCTGTTTTGTTTTGAAGGCGTTCCTCCATGTTGTTTTTGATTAGCTTTACACTTCCTGTCCAGGTTTCTTGGATCGGTTTAACCTCATATTCCCTTTCTTTAAGTTTTTGTGTTATATTTCTCGTCCCTCCTGTCTTTGTTTGTTTTATCGTAAGTTCTCCATGTTCAATCTCTGGGTTATTTTTTTAAAATGACCCAGAGATTGAAATTATTAAAAATTTTTTTTAACTATTCCTAGTTGTTTTTAATTATTTTTAGAATAACAGTTTTTTTGTTTTATTTAATGAAAAAAAATATTTAGAATTTATAGATATATATTAATATAATTTATGATCCAGGTAGGGTTATTTTTTAAACCCCTACATTTTAAAATGATTTTAAAAAGATTTTTAACTATTTTTAATTGTTTTTAATTATTTTTAATTATTTTTAGAATAACAGTTTTTTGTTTTATTTAATGAAAAAAAATATTTAGAATTTATAGATATATATGAATATAATTTATTATCCAGGTAGGGTAATTTTTTTAACCCTACATTTTAAAATAATGTTAAAAGTGTACAGGATTTAATAAGGCCTCAAAATCTATTCAAATAAAACACTTTAAAAACACGATACATTTCCACGAAGTCAGCTCTATTTTATTCAAGTGTTGTTCCTAAATAACAGCGATGAGGCTGATCTGATGTTACCTTTTACTTGAATATGTTTTTTGGAAAAAATAAACCGTAAACTGACTCAACTTTTTATGTACTGAAGCAGAATAAAAAGATGTTCCTACTGCCACAAACACTGTTAGATGAATTTGGATCTGTCCCAGGTAACGAAGCTGAATCAACTTTAATAAATGAAGTTTGAACTATTCTGGGAAACTAAACTAAACAGTGGGAGAGAAGAAAGCCAGCAAAGAGCAAAGGCAGCATGGAGGAGGAGGAGGAGGAGGAGGAGGAAGAGAGGCGGGGAGTAAAGGAAAAAAAGTGGCGACTCATCTGAAAGAAAGTTGTAAGTTGGATGAACTAAACTTTCTTGGATTGATCTGATCCCTGCAGCAGCTCCAGGTTCAACCACCTCCTCTGACACAGCAGGGAGGTTTCACCAAAATCTAAGCGCTCCTCTCCTTTGGCTCCTCCCCCTCTTGGCTCCTCCCCCTCTTGGATCCTCTCTCTCTTCACCTTGTTGGTCTGAGATGATCCACCCGGAAGGGCCTGCTCAGAGTTCTGATGGGTAAAAAACCATCGGCTTTGTGTTACTGTTGAACCATCACACCCACAATGCATTGGGTGTGAAGAGGCGGGTCATGTTCTTCCTGATACTGACAGTAATTTATCGGCATAATCTTTTAGTGGGGTTTTTTCTTTAACGTATAACGTTTTTCATCCATCATTTAAAATCCAAACTTATCGCTCCCCGGGGGAAAAAATCTGAGTTTAAGGTAGTTAAAGATTAAGTTTAACGAATCTTTCAAGAATATCTTCTATTTTTTTTTTTCTTCCAGATGTCTGTTCGTTTGTTCTTTGTTTTTTTTCTTATTGAAACTATGTTGCTGCAACTCTTGGTCAGGTCTTCTATGTAACAGAAATCACTGATCTCGTCAGAAACAACCCGGTTCAATAAAGGTTAGATAAAAAAATTTAAAAAGGGAAAAAAAAAATTTCATTTTTATTTCATTTTTATTTAAAATTCAAATTCAATAAAATTCAAAATACATAGAATTTGACGAATAAATAAATGTGTTTAAAAAATAAAAGGAAAACTACAAACAAATTATTTCTAAAAAAAAAAAAAAAAAAAATGTAAATTAAAGTTTTATTTAAAAATTCAATAAAATTTAAATTTTATTGAATTTTCCAAATAAATTGATACATTTTAAAAATATAAATCTATTTTCTATAACCGTTTATCCCGTTCAGGGTCGCTGGGGTTCCGGATCCAATCCCAGCTGACATTAAATGAAAGGCGGGATTTAACCTGGAGCGTTCACCCGACTGGAGATTAGGTGTTTGTGAGAAGAAACTCAAACAGGAAGAACATCGTAACTCCACACAGAAATCCCCGGAGGTGGAACCGTCTCGCTGTGAAATACCTTTTCTAACCATCACGCCACAGAACCACCCTTTAGTGAAACCGGACTTCATTTATTCTACTTCATTTGTTTTCAACTATCATAATAAAGTCGATTTATTTTGAATTAAAAGAATCTACCTTGAAAAATTTCATCAGGACTCGGAATTTTATTGGACCAGAAATCATAAGAAAAAGTCTCTCCGGACCGTTTAGATCAGATCCAGAAGTTCTGGGATGTTTTTTGGTGGAGCGAATGAAGCCGAACTGGAACTTCTGGAGGAGGAAGAAGAAAGAAGCAGATGCTGAAAAAAGAACATCTTAACCTCAGTGAAGCATAGTGATGGATGGGTGACGATCTGGAAACCTGCAGCACGTAGAGGTTTGTTGAACAGTTAATCTCAACAGGAACAGTTGAGATTGTCTGTCAGAGCTGCAGAGAGAAGCGCAGAGATGGAATCTTTGTCCACACGGTGGCGGTAGAGTCAAGGCTATGAGAGGCTGAGGAAGACCTAGCACCTTCATCCACCTGCTTTCTCAGCCTGAAGAGTTAAAGTCATAATTATCATGATGTTAGAACAGAATTGACTTTATTTCTGTTTGGCGGACCTTTAATTATTTTTCCACATTTAAACTTCAAAGACCAACTAATTAAAAAATAATTTTTTTTCTTTTGTTTTTTTTAACGTGAATTATTCCAACATACAAACTGATTTTTTTCCACGGATCATTTTTCACCCACGCAGATTCAAACACGGATAATAACGTTTTCTAGAAATCTATTTATACAAACTAGATAAAATGTTAGAAGTTCCCAGTAAGTTCAAATTTACGACATTTTAAATCACTTTTAAATTCAATTGAACAGTTTTGAAACTAAAATAAACTTGATGTCAAAGAATATATGAATTCCAAAATTAAATTTGAATTATACAGCACCGGTTCTCCTTGTGCACCCACAATCACACCTCCAGTCATCGCTCCATCAGGCTCCTCGTGTTTGACAACGACACCGCCCTCGTTAGGTTCTGATGGGGACGGGTCCGCCCCCATTATTATCTACAATGTTTAAACATACATATATATATATATATATATATAAAATAAAATAAATCCATACCCAGTGTGAACTCTAAACCTGTTCACCAATTACAATAAATTCAATGACAATAAATTCAGGCTTTTATTTTTTCCTGAAATCATCATTATAGCACAAATAAACCCTGAATTTTTTTTTTAACTTTGAACCATTTCAGGTAATTAAGCTGAATGAACTTAAATAAATGAAGTTTGAACTATTTGAGGTAACAGCCCTTTAAAACTGAACCAGGCAGACTTTTTTTCCCTGTTGAAATAAAAAAATTATACTTTTGCAGTAAAGACTTACGAGTGAAATTATGGTATGTTTCGGTTCCTTTGATCAAACATTTTCATTATAAATTCCTGTTTTCCACATATTCCAAACATAAAAATATTCATTCACCTCAAAATTCCCCCCTGAAGCGGAGGACAGTTAATACTCTGATGCACCACTGTCCCTTTAACATGTTAAATAAGAGAAATTATATATTATAATTTTATATGTATTATATAATTATATATATAATTATTTATACACGTATAAATCGGATGTATTATATACGATATATATATAGTAATATAATATTTTACAGTGTACAACAAAATAACAATAAAGTTTGATTAGATTTATTGTTCCTTGATTTACGGTAATTTATTGAAACTCCATTATTTTGTGTTTTTACGTTTTTGTTTTTTTTACTGTTGTCATCTAACAGTTTGTTACCGTCACAATTTTTTTTACGGTGGCCGACAAGAGCGAACGCACTGCAAAAATAACAATTTGACAACACAATTAGCCGCGTTAGCTTAGCTTAACTTCCGGGTCATGCAGTCACGTGACTATGAGGAAAAACTGGTGAACTTTGAGCTCGGCCGTTTGGTTTGAGCTCCTTGTGAGTCTATTTCTTCTAGAAAAATGCGACTGAATCTTTTTATAGCGTGAGCCAGTAGCAGCAATCGTATGCTAAAGAGCAAGGGGCCGAGGACGGCGCCCTGAGGGACACCGCGGGTCAGAGGGGCGCACGAGGAGGAGGCGTTAACCATGGCTAGTGAGAAGACCTATTTTTCATTTTGGCTTATTAAAGCATGTGAAGAACTATGTAAACAAAAGATATCCAACAACAGTATCTTATTTATCCCCCCCAAAATAATCTTTTTTAACTAAAATTGCTTATTTTCTATGAAAACGAAAAAATCATCATAAATTTCTTTTTTTTTTTAACTGTTTAAAAACATGATTGACCAAACAATTTGTCATTTTATACTTTTAGGGGCTTATTTCACCTGTGGTGTTATTCATTTTACTCAAATAAAGTATCTAAATTCTTTGTTCCTCCCTGCTCAGCTCATCTGTGATGTCACCCAAAACCGACCCGTGACAGTTTGACCCCCGTGACGAACCCAGTCCTCGGCTGAACCTCTGCCGGTTAATATTGAACCAGATGTTCTTGGAACTTAGATTTCAGAAATGAGATCATGTGACCATCCGAGGAGCTTCGGACCACCGTTCATGCTTTTGTTTCTCACGGTTGGATTATTCCCGATATTCTCCCGATTTAGGAGTTGATTTTTTTATAAATGACTCCCTTTTAAAGCCCAATAAATGCTCCAGGTTCTGGATCTACACCAGTAAAACAAAAATATGTATATATATAAATAAATAAATCCTGTTCAGAGACATTGCATATATGAATATGCACAATGAGCTCAATCTGTAACCATGGCAACATGATATTTATCCATGCAAAATGTAGGTGGAAGGGGGGGCGTCGTTGCCCGGGGCCCTCCAGAGTCTAGTGACACCACTGCTCATACACACACATCAAACCGGTTAATATGACAAACTTTGACACTTTTAAAGTTGAAGTTGTCGGTTATGTTAATGAAGAGTCGGTCTTGACGATCCCGCGCGCTCTGCTGACGGTCCCGGGACCCGGTGTGTACCCGCTGGGCGGAGCTTAAGGACCTGTTGCGACACATTTAGCCGAAGTAACGTGGTGCATTTACTGTTCTCCCGTCTGCAAGTGACTTTATGGAGGTGTTAGTTTCATTTTGTATTCTTAAATTGCCGGTAGTTGAGCGTAATCCGCAGGAAGCGGGCGTTTTAACCAGCGCGCGGAGCCAAACCTCTGCGCTCGCGCGTGGACCCAGACGGGTACGTGGGTTTAAAAAAAAGTTGATTCTGGTCAATATTTGCAAAAGCAGGTTAGTGATTAACCGTCCTCGGTTCCAGCAGCCGGACAGAGTCCTCTAAGGGTCACTCGGTCCACAGAACCATGCTGTGCGCCCGCGCCTGGAGAAGTCTGAGCCCAATGATCCGGGCTGGACCCCTGTCAGCGTGGACACCCACCCACAGCTACACAGCAGCTGCTAGGATGGACATCAGTGGGATCTACCCACCCATCGCCACGCCGTTCACCGCCGCGGAGGACGTGGACTACTGCAAACTGGAGGAGAACCTGCAGAAGTACGCCAAGATCCCCTTCAGAGGTCAGTCGCGAGACCAGTCTGGGGTCACGATCTGCACTAAAATCAGATTCCAGGGTTTTAACCGCAGCCACGAGACCCACCTGTGAGTCAGGTGACTCCCGCAATGAAGAAAAAGAGCAGAAATGCGTTAGTATTCAGTTTGTGGTGCTCTTATTTTGGTGGTTGTGGTGGAAAGCGGAAGTACATTAGATTGCTCGTCACCACCGGAAGTTAAAGTCACGAGTAGGAAGTACAAAGTTTCGTAACGGAGTCATTATTATAATAATATATGTTTTTTAAAAACCCATCATTTAGTACACTTAGCGAAAAAATGTCCTATTTATGGTCAGGAAATTAATGTAATATATAATATATATATATATATATATATATTTTTTTTTTTTATTAATTAATTTTTTTAATTCACGGTAATGTGTTTTAAAATCTGTTTAGTTCTTACGCTTGTTTATGAAATACAAAAAATCTACAGTTTGAAAAAATAATTCAACTCTCATTGTATATCAGCAATAAATAAACAAATAATGGTTGCAAAAAAAACAAACAGGTATTAAGTCAAAATTCTACTTTTCTTTATTCGCCCACCTGATTATCATCCCTCATCAGAGACGCGTTAAGACATAGATGGTTTTAAAACTCTGGTCCAACCTTAACACGATGAAACCACACTGGAACTTTTTGGGGCTGTAGATCAGCGGTGTGTCTGGATAAGAACACCCTACCTACAGTGAAGCACGGTGGTGGATCAGTAGGGATCTGGAACCCTGCATTGTTTAGAGGGTTCTGAAATGGTTCTGGTTCTGAAATTCCTTTTGTTTGGTTTGTTTTTTTTGTTTTTTTTTGGCAACATCTAATAAATTATAGATTTCACCAGTAAACCTGACTTACAGTGAGAGCCTGCAGCTGGTTCTGGACCGTCAGTCTGGGATGGATTCTACACCCAGAATTATTTTGCGACACCATAAGTTCTGCTGGATGAATTGCTGACTCAGAGCTAAAATGGTTTTAGGCAGTCAGCGTTTATTTAGAGACCTGACAGAGAGGTCAAAGTTCAGCCCGGAGGATGAAGTGCAGAATCCAGTGGAGGCCTGTTGGTGTGTGTCGCCCTCTGGTGGACGTCCATAACTGGTCCAACTGGTGGTCTAAAGCTTGTCTGCTGTTGTCCCCTGTGGTAGAAGGTGCAGGAGTTTAAGAACTTGGGTTCAACTGTTCAGAGCAACGGGGGGTGTGGAGAAGAGGCGGAGAAGCGGGTGGAGGCAGGGTGGAGCGGGTGGAGAAGAGTGTGAGGAGTTATCTGTGAGTGAGTGAATGTGAGTGAAATGGTTTGTCTGTCTCTGTGTGTCGGGTTTAACCCCGCCCCTTGCCCCAATGTCGGGTTAGCATAAGCTCCAGCTCCCACGATCCAGAACAGGATTAGCGGTTCCGGATAACGACTGAATGAATGTTATGGCTGAATCGGCGTGTGAAAGCATTTAATGAAGGTGTTTTTCCAGTTTCTCTGCCGAGGGCTCGTCTCTTCAGGTTTCACTTTCACCGTCGGGTCGTTCCTGTATGCAGACGACAGCGTGGTTTATAAGACTACCTGCTGTTTCTGTGAGGATGCGGACGGAACAACTTAAGAGAGAACTTGATAGATAATGTTGTTTTTGTTGTTTTTATATATATACAGGTCTGGTGGTTCAGGGCTCCAATGGCGAGTATCCTTTCCTGACGGAGGAGGAGCGGGTGGAGGTGGTGAAGACGGTCAGAAGGTCGCTGCCTGCGGACAAACTGCTGATGGCCGGATCAGGATGTGAATGTAGGGAACTCTCTGTGTGGGACATTAGATCTGTGTGTTTATAGGCATTATGGGTAGTCGTGGAGGTCAAAAGTTATACATAAAGGTGGAAAGATGGGAATTCTAAATTAAAAAAAAGTTCAGCTGTGAAAATATTTGCAAAAGTATTTTGATGTTTATTTGTTTCTTCGGGTCATGAGAATCGAGGCCTAAGTTTTAAAATACGTAAATCTCACAGGGTGAGTTGTTTTTAGGGGAAACAGTCCCTTGTGAGGTGAATTAATGTAGGATGTGAGAAATGTTAGAGACAAAAACTGCAAAACCCTTTTTGTTTTGTTACCAAAAAGTTTTTTTGTTTTTTTTTGTTTGAAAAGGTATTTTTCTGTTTTATTTTCTGTTTTATTCTCTGTATTTTTCGGTTTTATTCTCTTTATTCTCTGTTTTATTCTCTATATTTTACTGATTTATTAGCTGTATTTTTCCTTTTTTATTTCCTATATTTTTCTGTTTTATTCTCTTTATTTTTCTGTTCTATTCCCAGTATATATTTTTTTCTATTCTCTTTATTTTTCGGTCTTATTCTCTTTATTTTTCGGTCTTATTCTCCTAATTTTTTGGTCTTATTCTCCTAATTATTCGGTCTTATTCTCTTTATTTTTCGGTTTTATTCTCTTTATTTTTCTGTTCTATTCCCAGTATATATTTTTTTCTATTCTCTTTATTTTTCGGTTTTATTCTCTTTATTTTTCTGTTCTATTCCCAGTATATATTTTTTTCTATTCTCTTTATTTTTTGGTCTTATTCTCTTTATTTTTCGGTCTTATTCTCTTTATTTTTGGTCTTATTCTCCAAATTTTTCGGTCTTATTCTCTTTATTTTTCGGTCTTATTCTCTTTATTTTTCGGTCTTATTCTCTTTATTTTTCTGTTCTATTCTCTTTATTTTCGGTCTTATTCTCCTAATTTTTCGGTCTTATTCTCCTAATTTTTCGGTCTTATTCTCCAAATTTTTCGGTCTTATTTTTCATCGTAAAACACTTCCTGACTGACTTTGGAAAAGTACTATATAAACAAATGAAGTTAAGTTAAAGTTAAAAATGTTCAAAAATCCCGTTTCAGAGTAAAAAGTCTCACTTTTCTGAAAAAAAACCCCAAATCCTTGAATCTTTGAGCGTCGGTCGTCTGTCATCTGTCAAACAGTCAAACACAAAACAATTTTTCAGAGGCGGCTGTAAACAAAATTTTTTGTCTGAGCTGTAAAAAAACATTTGCGATTGAAAGGAACCGGTGATTGATGCGCGTCGTTCCTTTCCACTATAGATTCAAGCGACCTTGATTTTGAGCTCGTTACGACGCCGCGCTGCCGTTAACCTTGATGCTTTGACGAGTGGCGCGAAGTCGGATGGAGTCGCCAACGGTTTTATGGTCTGTTCGGTTAAAACCCTTCAGAGGGAGACGAGCGTCTGTGGGTCCATTCACCGGTGATGTGAAGAAGCTCGCTCTTCATCAATTATTTCACAGGTGTTTATTCTCTGAACATTCCAGGGTCATATTTGTTCCTTTAAGAGTCTGGAACCTTCTTGGAATGTGTTCCATGAAATCTTCTGCTGAATGTAAAGTTTGTTTTTCCATCCGTGTTTTTTTTTCTTTTTGATGCATTTTTTCTTAATATGTGCATAAATGGACCGCTTTCATTACTGGTTCCAGCCGGACCGGACCCGGCCAGACCCGATCACTACCAATCACATCATCACATTTATAAAACAGGAAGTTGGTCAAGAATTAAGATATTACGAGCCTGAAATCGTAATATAAGGAGAATAAAGTGAAAATTAGGAAAGTTGTAATATTCCAAGAACAAAATAGAAATCTTATGAGAATAAAATCCTCCTGCCCCAGAAAAGAGGGGCGTTTCTTAAAAACCATGTCGTGTTCATGAGCAAAGATTCAATAATTCTTTACGTTCTATTCTCATTTTGACACTGGCGACTAATGCGCAGCCGAAAATTTGGACTTTTTATTCCCCGTCCTGTACTTTCACCACCATCCCTTTAGCTTCCGGCCCTGATTTGCAGCTAAAGTTCTTTCTTCCTCTCCTCGTCAGCCACCAGGGCCACGGTCCGGCTCACGGAGAAGATGGCGGCCGCCGGCGCCGACGTCGTCCTCGTGGTGACGCCCTGCTTCTACAAGGGGAAGATGGACAGCCAGGCGCTGATAACGCACTTCTCAACGGTGAGCTGACGCGTCGTCGGACCCGACCCGATCCATGCACTGACCTTAAAGGAACGGTACACCCCAGCATGAACATTAAATCAATCACACTTTATTTAGGGTTTCCATAAAAAACTCCTGAGCCGCTGAAGAAGACGGGGTCAAGTTCTGAAGGATAGACTAGTGAAGGTCAGGCGTTCATCGCTCCGTGTCTCCCCCTGCAGGTGGCGGACAGCAGCCCGGTACCGGTGGTTCTCTACAGCGTGCCGGCCAACACGGGCCTCGAGCTGCCGCTCGATGCCGTGGTGCGGCTGTCGCAGCACCCAAACATCGTCGGCCTCAAAGACAGCGGAGGAGATGTAAGAAACACGTCTCCTTCATTTTATTATTGATTTATTTTAGCCCGAAGAGTCAAGAGAAACATTTCCTCTCTATGTTTGAGTAGATCCCTACCGTTCCTTTATTACTAATATAGTATCTATCTGTCCGTCTATTTCTATATCTACATCAATATCTACTGCGGTCTCTATATCTATGTCGACATCTCAATCTATATATCTATCTCTATACTTACAGTATATCAATGTCTATCTCTATTCTATGTCGATATTTAACTCAATCTATTATCTATCTCTGTATCTCTATATTTATGGCAATGTGTATCTATCTATCTCTGTGTTTATATATCTATCTCTTTCTCCATATCAATATCTATGTCGAGCTATGTAACTTTCTCTAGATCTATACCAATGTCTATCTGGATCTATATATCTCTAGATCTATGTCAATATCTATCTGGATCTATATATCTCTAGATCTATTAATATCTATCTGGATCTATATATCTCTAGATCTATTAATATCTATCTAGATCTACATATCTCTAGATCTATGTCAATATTTCTCCATTATTATTATCTAGCTCTATTTATAAATGTCTCGACACATTTCTATCTCTATATCATCTATCTCTACCTCCATCTGCGACAGCGACCAGGACCGACGTAAGTCCACCCGCTGCTGGAAGTACAGAACCGGGCCTGAGTTCCTTTGTCGACGTAGAGCTGCAGTTAGAAGAGAGTCGAGACTTTGAAGAAAGCTAAAACTTCACGCCGCGTGGTTTTCCTCCCGCGGGGTCGGGTCGGGGTCACGTCTCGGACGGAAAGATCAGATTGTAGATTTTCTTCCACCTCACGGTCGGTCAGAAGCGTTTCTGAGAAGTTGTTCCGACTTTCTTTCTGATTTGGGGAGAAGAAGAAGAAAAAACCACCATGTTTGTCCGCCGGCTGGTAGACGGAGCGTGGGCGTAGTTCACGCACAGAGCGGACCTCATCGGTGGTGGGCGGGAAGAGGCCCGACCCAGACAGCAAAGGATTATGGGTCAGTCTGAGGAGGGCAGACGAGTTTTCAGAAACACACACAACAGCAAGTGACCGGAACAAATTTACCCACGTCTGCGGGTTCAGACACAAATCTTACGACACGTTGGCGCCGAGTGAATCTGAAATGGGTTTTTTGAGTCTCCTCGGAGATTCTGATCGCTCTGAAACAGCGTTTGTCTGCCGCGGTGAAGCACCATCTAAGCCTCTGGATCCCGGTCTGGACCGGTTAGTACCGTCCAAAGTAGTCCAAGGAAGGACCGCTGGGTCGTGTGGTTGTCTGATCCCATACCGGTTCTGGTAGAAAAAGGTTTCAGAACACAGTGACATCACAGCTTGCGTCAGAGTTTGGATCCTATTTTGAACCGAAACTCACCACTGATGAAAAACCCAACTCTGGCCAGGAGGAAAAGAACCGTGGGTTCTGACCCGGGAACACCCTAGAGTACAGCTAAAAGAGGATAGAAGAAGATATTTAGTTGTATTTTTTCCTAGAGCATATCTCGAATACTTTAAATTTTTTTTGGAGCGGTCCCTTTAATAACCGGTTTCTGGATCTTGGTACCGATGACATCACAGCAGTTTGACGGGTTCTTATTGTCTCCATAGAGACACGGGTCGGCCCAGGAGGAGATTAGTACATTTGGTTCTTGCGGTTCTTGTGGTTCTTGTGGTTCTTGCGGTTCTAGTGGTTCTTGCGGTTCTTGCGGTTCTTGTGGTTCTTGTGGTTCTTGCGGTTCTTGCGGTTCTTGCGGTTCTGGCGGTTCTTGCGTGTATCGGCTCCGCGTCACTCTGTGGTTCTTGCATGCGTTCATGAATAAAGTGGAGGCATCGGTCGGGTTCTGGAGGTTTGAGTCCTGCGTGTGGATCTGAAGATGTTAGATGTTTATTTTTCCCCTGCAGGACGTTTAATATTCCCCTCGTTTTTCTGGCTGTGTTTAACAATCGTTCCCTCGGGGCGGCATGAAGGGTTTTCCCTCCTCGTCATCAAATCTTTACACTTCCTTCCTGCGTCTGTCAAGGCTTGGAAAAAAAAAATCACACGCCGACAAAACTCATCCCGTCTGTTGGCGCAAACAATCATCTCCACGTCTGCGATCAGGAGTTCCTGCGGGAGAGTCGGGAGTATTTATAGTAACGGTCCGATAAAACGGTAAATAATAATAATGAGGACGATGAGGACGATGATGACGAAGACGCAGAGAGGAAACGAGATGTGAAGGATTTTCGCCAAGTGCCAAACACATTTACGGCCCGGAGGAAGAAAAAAGTTCGTAAGAGGATTTCGACAATTTCCGAAAGGAATTTTTTCAGAAATAAAAACAAAGTTACAAAATGAAAAACTATTTTACAAAATATGAAAACAAGTCGATAAATAGCGAAACAAATGATTGTTTTGGACATCGGGTCCAGAGGATGACAGTTTTTAAAAAAAAAAAAAGAAATGGAAAAAAAGAATGATTGTAAAAACAAAATTTACAATATTTGAAAAACTTTTACTTGAAGCTAAACCAAATTGACAATTTCGAAAGGAACATTTTTAGAAATAAAAACAAATTTACAAGATATTGAACACAGTTTTTCCAAAGTTATAACAAAAATTTTTAGAAAAAAAAGTTACAAAATGAAAAACAATTTTACAAGACATGAAAACAAGTCGATAAAAAGCGAAACAAATGACTTTACAAAAGATAAGATACCAACAATTAACAGGTATTTGTACGCAACGTAGCTTATTACTGTGTTTTAATACATTTTTAATACATTATCGATACATATTAAAAATTGTTGTTTTACGGCGACGTCTCCTTCTAACTTAATGTTTTCATGTATGTTGGAGCTGCAGGTTCTGGTTCTGGTGAGGTCTAGGGTTTTTGTTTTTATAGCTCTAGATGTTTATGCAACACAAATATGAACTATTTTACATAAAGTTTAGAAACGTGGCTCCTGGTGGAAGGTACTGTGCTGCAAAAAACAGGGTTGTTTGGGAAACCGGTTGTGGTCCAGACCTGGAAACTTACAGGTGCTACGTGTGCGAGACAAACCGGTAATCAGGTTGTTGCAATTTTGAAGGTGTTTTTGCTAAATGATGCAATTTGTGCTCAAACGTTTTGTAAAAACTGACTTGGAACGAAGTTTGAGTGGGAAGAAGGGAATTGTTCTCAGAGTTGAGAAGTTTGGAGTCAGGTTGACGCTTCGAGTTCTCGGAATTATAGACCTGACGTCTGCCCACCTACCTGCTTGTGCCCCACAGCGTCGCCCACCTCTGACGCCGGCGCCCGGTCCACAAGCTAAAGTAACGACAATCAAATAACACTATAACCGCGTGAGCCCGATCATGTGACGTCAGCATTCCGATCCTGTTTTTAAATTTTTTTTTATTATTGATGAGTTCATTTTTGACTCGTTAAAATCCAATCAGCGGAGCCTTGAGGCCCCCCCCCCCCCCCCCCCCCCCCCCCCCCCCCCCCCCCCCCCCCCCCCCCCCCCCCCCCCGTCAGTTCAACACCCCCCGCGCGGGGCGGGGCCCCCCCCCCCCCCCCCCCCCCACAGCGTCTGAAAGCCTGCACTAATCTTGATAAGGGGTTTGAAAAATAAGAGCTAATGAGTGTCTTTCCGTGGCGGGGGCGGACTCCACACCTTTCCTGTCTTATTTTCCCACCGGGGAAGTTGTATCGTTAGAGCCGGAGCGCTCCGGATCCCAGCCGACCAGCAGGAGCTCCTATAACCCGACTGACTGACTGATCAATTACGGCGCCGCGTGCCTGAAATGACTGATTTGCCGGGTTCTGATTGACACCCGGCGGTTTAAAAATAGGTTTTCCCCGCGGAGCCGCCGGCGGTTCGGCTTCCGCTCCTTTTGATTATTTCAGGGTTGTATTTGGATTCCAGGCTTCATATCGGGATCGACAAAAGAGAATTAAAAGCAGGCAAAACAAAATAGGCGGCCCCATCAATTATTCATGAGCCGGTTCTCGTCCTCCTCCCTCCTCCTTTTCTTCCTCCGCCTCTTTTGAAGTTCTTTTTTTTCCCTCCACCTCACTTGGGACTCGCCTGTTTCGTTTTTTTTTTCTTCTTCTCTCTCTTTCTCTTCTGTTTCTTCTTGTTTGGGATCTTGAACGGTCCCTCTCCTCCTCCCCCTCCTCTTCCTCCTCCTCCCGACTCGACCACCGTGTGAAGAGTCGTCGCCGCTCGTCTCGTTTTGAGCGATTTGTTTGCCTTGTGAGATGTTGGCGTTGTCATCGTCTCTCCCTGACGGAGTCTCCCGGGATTCGGAGAAGTGGCGGCGGGTATTATCCTGACAGCAGGGAGGAGTGACGATTAAACAATCCTGACTTTCTTCCCTGTCTCTTCATCCCTCTGCTCAGATCACACGGATCGGCCTGGCTGTTCACAAAACCAAAATGCAGGATTTCCAGGTGTTGGCGGGTTCAGCCGGGTTCCTCATGGCCGCCTATTCTGTCGGTAAGACGGCATGAAACACAATTTTTTTCTGGACCTTTCTTTAAAAAAAAAAAAAAAAAACTTTTGAAAACTGTTTCCGGCGTTTCCGTGTAAACTTAACAAAACAGGCTTCTTTTGAGAACTTTGACAGGAAATCAGTGTCCGGCAACTTTTTCACTTTTCACGTGTTCTGAAATATAAGAGAATAAGTTCCACGAATGATTCAACGCTAAATTATGCCGGCATTTTTTCTTTTTTGGGGGGTGGGGGGTGGGATCGATTCCAAGCCCCGCCCAAAGTCGATCGGGATCGAGCCGTTGGCGACCCCTGCTGTAAAAAAATGGAACCACCTCTATTTGTCCGACCAAAGTCTGGCTATGTTGGTCCAGATCTTAGTCCGGGAAGGTTTCAAACTTGCAATTGTGGTCGGGATCAAACTGAAAAGTCTGGAATTTTGGATCAAAGTACCCGTAAAAGTCCAATGTGTGAAGTTTAGGGGGTTTCTCCTGGAAATGGAATTTAATTTTTCTATCATTTGTTTCTTTTTGTGTACTTTAAGCTGAAAGTTAAAGTTTTTTTTTGAATGTTTGTTTTAGAAAAAGCCCTTTTTTTTATCACCTTTGATCTCCGGAGAACATCAAAGGAGCCATAGGGGGGCCGTCATGTTTGTACTGCGGTCTGGAGACGGATTTCGCGTTTGAAGTCGTTACTGTGTTTTGTCTACATGAGGATCATTCTGATTATTAAGAACAACAAAAAAACAACAAACTTTCTACTTTTTCCCGCCAAGATTCTACTTTTAGATCTAGAATCCTCAGGCGGCCCAGAGGAGAGAATGGGGGGGCTCTCAGCGCGTCCCCCGGCCAAATTTTACACACTGGACCTTCAAATTAGATTTCTTCCCCTTGTTTCAGCCATTTCTTCCATCCATCCCTGCTGGAGAGAGTTTTTACTTCTGCTTTGATCTCCGTAAGAACAGCTTTTATCGTCCGTCAAGAACCTTTCAGGAATGAACGGCAGCTGTCGGCGTTTCTTCTGCTTTTCCATTCATGAGCGTTCTCGTGCCGCCTGGTTCGAGCGAGGTCTTTCATGTGAAGTTGCAGTAACTCATCAAACGCCCGAAACCCTGACAGCAGAGTTATGATGGGATGCCGCGGACGTTGTTGGCATGTCGGCCACGTACCTGTACCGCGAGCCTGGATTAGATAACACGTCAGGGGAGAGGCATCAACGCGATGCTAAGGAACCTAATGAGTCATGTTCTCGCCGCGCAACACACACACACACACACACACACACACACACACACACACACACTACTGTACTCTGATCTTTGCTTCCTGGCATATTCTCATCTTCATCAGTGAAATATGGCAGTAATTGCCTGTATGTGAGTGAGAGAGAGAGAAAGAGAGAGGGATGGAGAGAGAGGTGGAGAGGGAGGGAGCGGGAGGGAGGGAGAGAGATGAGAGGGAGAGAGAGAGAAAGTGATGTAGAGAGAGATGGAGAGAATATGCTGGAGAGAGAGAGAGATGGAGAAAGAAAGAGCTAGAAAGTGCGAGAGACAGAACGTGATGGAGAAAGGGCGAGAGAGAGAGAAAGCGATGGAAAAAGAGAGAGAGATGAGAAAGAGAGAGAGAAAGCGTTGGAGAAAGCAATGGAGAGAGAGAGATGGAGAGAAAAATTCTGGAGAGAGAGAGAGATGGAGAAAGAGAGAGAGAGAGAAAGTGATGGAGAAAGGGCGAGAGAGAAAGAAAGCGATGGAAAGAGAGAGAGCTGAGAAATAGAGAGAGATAGTGATGGAGAAAGAGAGAGATGAGAAGGAGAGAGAAAGAGAGTGAGACAGCTAACACAGAGCGGTTGGTGATTGATGGGACGTAGCGTCCGCGCTGTCAGGGTATTTTTGATGTACTCAACAACCCCCCCGACACCGTTGCGGATGGGGGGCAGGTAGTCTACCTGTCAATCAAAACCTCTCACAGCAATGAGCTCTGATTGGAATGTCAAGACTTTTAAATCACACCTGCTTCGCCGAGGCTTGAACATCCTCAGAGCTCGCTCGCTCGTGTTCAGACCCCAACGCCATTATTTGAGATGGTCGCCATCATTTTTACAAAACCCTTAGAATTGTACGCTAGAAAATACTGGACCACCCAAAAACTCCTCATCAGTTCACTCTTCATTCCCGCGCCGTTGTCCACCCGTTGAACGATCGACTGTTGATGACATCATCCGCTATCGCTTCATCTCCCGCTAAAGAATTAGCCTTTAGCGCCACAGACTGTTCGTCTCTGGTGGCGATCAGGTTTTTAGCGAGTATCTTTATCTGTTAACGTGAAATTGGTGGATTATTTAGTGCCAGACGAGGATAGAAACTTTATTAATGCTAACATTCTAATTCTGGCGAATTTATTTATTTAAAAAAAAGTCTAAACATTTAATATGCTGTAAAAAAAAAAAAATTTTTTTTGAAATTGAGTCCATAAATGTAGGTATCATGAAAGCTGTTTGTATTAGTGAATTTTCTCGACCTATATGTAGTTGTGGGATTTAAAAGAGAGACAATTAAACCATAAATCCGAGTTTTTATATCCCCGAAAAAAGTCGGGGATATTATGGAATCGCCATCGCCGCACATCCTTCATGTTAACGCAATAACTCAAAAACACATTCGTGGATCATCGTCAAACTTAATACCCACACAGAACTTACTGTGAGGAAGAACTGGAGAGATTTTGGCAAAGGTCGGTTGTATATTTCCAACACTAGGGGGAGCACTACCGCCAGATGTTTTCGGCCATAATTTCTCCACTGTCGGTCCGATTGAGTCCAAATTCTGTGCATACGAATCGATTCAAGGAGGTCTGTCTTGTAAATATCAGATTTTCCTCTAGTTGTCCATATTTTACTCACAAGAGTAAGAGTTTACCAAAGAACGCTTTTCTTTACATAAGTGAAACTATTCAAAAAAATTATTTTCTCTATCTTCAAAAGTTTTCGTCCCTTAATTTTTCGACCTTTTAGTCCAAATTTGGTGCATATGAATGAACTCCCACACGTCTACCTTGTGCATATATTATATTTCATAATAATTGTTTAAATTTTACTCACTAGGGCTAGATTTAAAAAAAAAAATTGTTTGGGTCACAAAAAATTAAAATGAAATTATTGGTCCAATTAAGTCCAACTTCGGAGAATCCACTCAAGAAGATCCATCTAACGTCTTATTTTACTCTAGAAGTTCTTTATTTTACTCACTAGGGGGAGCTTTCATTTTGGAAAAACACATTTTATTTGAGGAGTTCAATAAGTGGGATTGTTTGTACAACGCAAGGGGGTTGGGGACTTCTCCGAGAATATACCCTTGCTGTCTGGGATGACGGAATTGGCCTAATTTGAATAACAGTTCATTATCAGCTCAAAAAGTCATAATTACTTACTAGACCTCCACCTACCAGATTACCGGACAGAACCCGCCCGACCCGTAGAACCACACGGGTTTTCATCTGGACCACCGCAGAGTCCTGAGGTGGCTGGTCAAAGTTGACAAACGAATAACGGCACAAAGAGCTTCTGCTTTGTACTTGTGGTGAAGTCACAAGTACGTCTGGGAACCAAACACCGCCATTCCGCGTTACCGTACATGCAGTCATTATCGGATTTGTACGATGATTTCCCTGTCAATACGACATTCAATCAATTATGCCAGAAATAAATCTTTTAAAATGTAACGTGTGAGTTCACGTAATTATCCAGAGGGCGGGCTTTTACATCTCGACGTCACTAAAACCCCGATTCACGTCATTCCTGTCGGGAAACTCGGGTCGTCCAGCACAAATTCGTGACTTACTCGATCCGAACAAAGTGTTGCGTCTAATAGATATGAGATCTCACTTCAAAATGAAAATGAAACATGAAAACCCAACGTTAGCTCGACGTTAGCCGACAGGGGTAGGCCCAAATCTTGCCCAGCGTTAGCGGCGACATTTGGAGTGTCTAAACGTCGGATGTTTAGAGAAGCTGAGGGCGTCGTGGGAATATCTGGCTAATGTTGATCGCCCTTGAAGCGGATGACGCATATTTTGCGGTACTCTTGTCATTTACCAGTTAGCCGTTAGTGTTAGCCGTCACAAATCGGGAACTGGTCGCAGCTTTGCGATGACTTTGCATGTAATCGCGCCGCGCAAAAAATTACATGCAATTTTGCGCCGGACGGATTGGCCAGCGTTGGGACGTCGCCGTCAGCCGCAAGTTGCGTTGAGATCCACTGCATGATGCTTTCAATGTCTATTCAGTAACAACCAGTTTCGGGAGTTGCGTTGGGAAGAGGCGTTCAAACGTAACCTTGTAAAATGTAGTACTTGGCGAGAAAACTTGAATAAAGGTTTTTGAAAGGATGATTTTGTCGAAGTTTTTAACGGTAAAGTCAAATCTATATTAGAGAAGTGAAGGCGAAATATGTTAATTCCAAAAGACGTTACCCTTCTAAGTGCCCCCCCCCAACACTGAAATCAGATTTTTGCCCCTGACCACGAGATCGTCACAATATTGAGAAATTTGGTCAAAATAAACGTGATAGTTGATTTTGTCCGTATCGCTAGTGGCTACAGAAAACGAATGTCTGTAGTTTTATTTTGGACAGATTTTGGTTTTGAAGTCCGACAGACGTTGGATTTGTAACTTTGCGCTGACCTTCGGCGCGGTTGTTCCTCCTCTGCATCAGATAGCGTCTCCGACAGGAGCCACGGGGAGGCGGGGCTAGTCTGCAGCGTTAGGCGAGCCGCTGCGCGATCACGGCAACATAACTCAGACAAAACAATCAGCAGCTGCTGGCTCGCCTCTCCACAACAACAACAACAACAACAACAACAACAACTCCAAGGCCGCGGACGGAGGCTCGGCGCTCAGCTTCTCTCCCTCCACCAGAAAGCGACAATCAAATGTCACGCTGAGAGGCCACGCCATCTTGTTGCCTGGGAAGTGTATATTTATCTCACTCTGCAGGAGAAAAAAATAACACATCCTAAGAATAAAACGCTGCCGTCTCCGTGTGAGGCAGGAAACACCGATAGGAGACTGGATTCTTATCTTTGGGAAGAGATGACGATAAATCCTTTACGTTTGTGTCGACAGCTGCTCCGTAAAAAAACCAGCAGGGTGATGGATGGCTTTGTTTAAGAAGCGCCGCCACGCCACGCCACGCTCCTCCGCGTTCCCTTTTATCCGCACCGAATCCTCGACACCGGCCATCCTTCCCAAAACTCCTGCTGAAGGATGGTGTGATTCCCCTTTGGTTGTATCTTCTGCGACCTCCGGGGGAAACTCAAGTACTTCCTGTGATGTGGCGCGATGCATGCTAATGTTTCAGTGCTTGATTGATAGGCGGGGGGGGGGTATTTCATATTCCAAACATGCCGGGCGCTGAGTCCAGTCATGGTTTCACCGTGAGCTGATCAAACATGTGATTTCACTGCTACGACCGTTAAAGGCTACGCCAGGTCTGTTTCTTATTCCAGAAGAAATCCAGCGGGATGACTTCAGCTAAATGTGAGGACTTGTAGCTAACGGGAGACGCGTAGCCTTAGAGGTTGTGACAACTCTTCAGATTAGATCTTCTCTGCTGCAGCAGTAACAGTAACAGTAACAGCTGACATGTAGGATTACCCCGGTCCCTTACCACAGCATCCAGAACTTATTCCACCATGATGGAGGTTGCAGTGTTTTTTCCCCTTTTGTGCATTTCGTTCGGCTTCCGCGGGGACAGATTGCGGTGGCGGCCGACCAAGCCGAGTAATCAAGACGCGCTTCTCTCCAGAAATTCCCTCCGGCTCATTCCGCGGGATTCTGGGGCGGCGACCGTTTCGTTTCTTTACTCGGAGCTCCCTCTGGATTTCTGGGCTTCTGGCCTGACCTCAAAAGTCGTAGAGTTCGCACTCTACGACTTTTGAGTCGTGGCTGATTAGTTTATTTCAACTCGCACTGTACGAATCAAACGTTTGCGGAAGCTCGCGACTTGTGTGCTAACACTGTACGACCCGTCTGGCTACTGCAACTTTTTTATCGCTATTTACGATGTCAATAAAGTTTTGTTTGAAAGCGCCAGTAAACCTTTTGATTATCCGACCACTGCTGCTCAACGGCTATCGCACTACTGGCCTCTACTAACGTCTGTGCTGACCTTTACTATCGTCACTGCTAAGATGAAGAAGTTGACGGCTCAAATCTGGAGTTCCTCTGAATGTAGATCCTCTTTCAAACATCGCATTTTGGCATTTGCGCGTTTTGCTACTTTGTCGTAATGATGGAACCGTTTTGGCTTCGGAACTGAAATCATCGTTTCAATCTTGTAGTTTTTGTTTCGCTCCGGTCGTTTGAGGTTCTGACACGGTTTAGTCCGGGTCTGGGTCCAGTACTTTTTTTTTTTCACAGATCTGTTATCGACCCCTCACATCACGACGTTCTGTTCTGACCCGCTTGTCCAGGTGCGGTGGGCGGAGTTTGTGCGCTGGCTAACGTTCTGGGCCTGGAGGTGTGCGAGTTGGAGCATCTGTGTGTCTCCGGCCGCTGGGAGGAAGCCAGAGTCCTGCAGCAGCGCCTCATCGAGCCCAACAGCGCCGTGAGTACCGGATTCAAACTCTGAAATATTAAAATGAGTTTAATTCAACACAAACTTAAACATCGGCCCAAAAGTGAGGAGACTTCTCCGAACTTCCAGAGACCTGAAATATCAAATTGACTTATTTTATTCCACGTTTCGCACTTTGTAGACGGTCCCTGGGCTCCTTATGCTAAAATTTAGATTTTAGCTATTTTGTCTACCTCGGTATGATAAAAGAGAATTCTGGTTTCGAAAAAGTTTCACTAATGATCTTCTTATTATATGATTATTACTGTTTTTGTTGACGCTCACAAATTTTCCCATTTTGCGAAATTTGCTTTGGGAATTTTGTTATATAAAACGTTATTTCGTTTTGCAACAACTGGACCTGTTTGAGACGCTCATCACTTTCGACTGGAATCATTCCGCCATCCTCCAGAGTTTTGTTTTTGCATTGGGGGAAAAAAAACACTAATATCTTTATGTTATCTTTATGATTATAACACAAGGTACCTATATATATATATATATATATATATATATATATATATATATATATATATATATACACATTGGAAGACAGCAGGAACTGGATATGCAATAAAAAACATGTAATAAAAAATTTAAATAATTTGCCCATCCACACGCTGGGAAAATACAGTTACATAATCCAACTATAAAAACAGGAACTGAACGTAGGGAACACTGGAGGCGGGACTAATTATGTAAAAAAAAAAAGGCTACTATAAATGCATAAAATAATAAAAACAGATTAAAAATGTCCCAACATAAATTAATAATGAAAACTGACTTAAATGTGGAAACATAAAATATGAAGTAAAAGAACAAAAATGATTATAATGGAGGTGAACTAATAATGATCTAAAAAAAATCCACAAATAAAAACATTTAGTCAAAAGCCTGACTGAAAAAGATAATCGACTTAAGTTTGCTTTTAAAATAAATAAATCTATTAAAAAAATGAAAAACAAAAAAAAAAAAAAAAATAATAATTAAAAAGAAAAAATTTCCTTTTAAAAACACTAAAAAACGACTGATTGGAGATTTGTGTTGCTAGGTGACCAGGAAGTTGGGAGTCCCCGCCCTCAAGCAGGCGATGGAGTGGTTCGGCTTCCACGGCGGCGCCTGCCGGTCCCCCCTTCAGCCGCTCACGGAGGCCGAGACCCAGCAGCTGAGGAAGGACTTCACCTCAAACGGCTGGCTGTGAGGTGACTCCACCTCCAGCTCGGTGTCATGTGACCTCCTACTTCCTGCTGGGACACCAAGTCATTGTTCAAATAAATCATCGGTTCAACCTAAAAACTTTCTGTTTTCATTCCTTCCTCACCGTCAGCAGAAGTAAAAACAAAAACCTCTCAGCGGGGTTCAGGTCCAGACTCTGACTAGGAGACATTCAAAGGTGGACTTACTGACTGATGACCCGACATTCTCCTTCAGAATCTTCTGCTACACATCAGGATCCATGTTTCCCTCCATGATGGCGAGTCGTCCTGGTCCAGTAGATCACCTCCACAACATTCCACTTCCTCCTCCATGTAGGACCGTAGGTCTGATGTTCTTCTAGTGGAGGAACATCCCCCAGGGAGATGACGCCCTGAGGGTCATCAAGGTGTATTGTGGGTAAATTCAGATGACCCATAATGTTCTTCTGGGTCAGCAGTGGCTTTCTCCTCGCCACCGTCCCATGAAACCATTTTAGCCCAATGTCTCTGGAATAGTGGAGCCATGACCTCTGACCTTCATTGAGGTGAGGGAGGCCTTCAGATTTCTTTAGATCTTCTGTGACTTCCTGAATGAATCTTCATCGTGGTCCACTTCAGTGATGGTTCACTATTGGTCCAGGTCTTCTTCATGTGTAGATGATGGGTGTCACTGTGGGCCTGTGGAGTCCCAGAACCATAGACCCCGTCCCAGACTGATGGGTTTCAACCACCTTCTGGAATTTCTGTTGATTCTGGCATAGTGTGCTGCCGGTGAGACCTGGGGACCAACTTCCTGCTTCTGAAGATGTTCTGAACAGTTCCGGCTGGATCTAACCCAGCCGGAAAGAGTTCTGAATGCGGTTTTCACTCGGTCTCCAAGTGGGCGGAGCCTCTTACAAACATAGATTTAAGACGGAAGTCTTTGCAGTGTTTTTTCACGTTTTTTGTAACCACAGACTTGCCCGTATTCCTACACACCCCCCTCCGGTGGATGAGAAACGAACAGCTAGCGTGAATAACCTGATGCTCGCGCTGCATCACGGCGGTACTCTGAGCCAAATAAAGCAGGAAGCCATGATAATGAGAGCCTTCAGCTCTTTAACGGCAGTGTCTTCGCTTTGATCCGACAAAGACTCCAATTAGCACCTTTTTTTATCGGGAGAGCTTTTCAAACCCCCCCCCCTCCTTGATCTTTAATGAAGGAAGCATTGTGTTCCTGTGTGATGAGGACGCATTAAAGGACACTCCTGAGGGACGGCTCTCCTGTAGCGGCAGTCGAGCTAACGCTCACCTGTTTTCACAGATTCAATGTTTCTTTAAAAAAAAAACTAAAAAAAAAACGTCCCGGTATCATTTTTGTCCCCCCGAAGACTCAAAGCGCTCGCTGCAGGAGGCGTGTGAGCTAATTGGACTCATTCAGCCTCCACTTATGTGCAGAGGTGGAGGCGGAGATGGAGGCGGCGGTTTCATGCAGGGTGTCTGTCCACACTGTGACAACGAGGTCTTCCTGCTTTTTTGAAAAAAAGCAGTTTAAGGTTGGACTGATGTCATCGTCTGCGACGTAATGCATCTACATCCTGTCCTCATCGTGTCGTCATTGTCTCCGTGAAGACTTACCTACGTCCTGTCGTTATCGTCTACGTGGGGACGCATCTACGTCCTTTCCTCGTCGTCTACGTGAGGACGTACCCAAGCCTTGTCCTCGTCATCTTCGTGAGGACGTACCCAAGCCTTGTCCTCGTCATCTTCGTGAAGACGTACCCAAGCCTTGTCCTCGTCATCTTCGTGAAGACGTACCCAAGCCTTGTCCTCGTCATCTTCGTGAAGACGTACCCAAGCCTTGTCCTCGTCATCTTC
>VRLP01006638.1:0-27045 GCA_009660295.1 Lophius piscatorius | reverse complement strand
GTTCTACCCACTCATACCGCCTCCTCCTTCCCCGGACTAAGCTCAGCACCATGGGTGATCGGGCCTTCTGTTCTGCTGCCCCTCGTCTGTGGAATGCCCTCCCCGACCATCTGAGGGCTCCACAGACGACTGACACATATAAAAAAGGACTTAAAACCTTCCTTTTTAGCAGAACCTATAGCCTTAATTAACATTGCTGCTTTTTGGTCAGGCTTTTATATAGTTAGTATTTAATTTTTTTATTGTTGCTTTTATCTGCTTTTACTTTGTAGCACTTTGAGATTTGATCCAAATGTAAAGTGCATTATAAATTATATGTATTATTATTATTATAAACCCTTTTCACAGCACCTCGTACCTCTTCTTGAAGCGCGGATAAAATGTATTTATCTTAGTATACACAGATGTCAAATGTGTTTATACATTAATCATGCTCTTTCACTCTTTGCATGATCATTGGCATTTTCAAAACATTTTATCTTAACTCTCTACGCAATGTTTTTTTTGTGTTTTTTTTAATACAGCTTTATTACCTGTGACAGCGAGATCAGCAATGATGACACCAGCAGAGATGTTTGGGGAGTTAATACAGCACTTATGAGTCTGGAATCCACCTCATAGGACTGTAGACTCACTCATTCAGCTTTTGTACATAAACACCATTGTTTGGGCCAAGGGCATGGCAGCAGCAGAAATAATTGTTGATCCCTGAAGAGAGAACTGTAGCAGCAGTGCCAAGAGATATTCTGCTATGACTGCAGATATTCTGCTATGACTGCAGACTGCTATGACAAAAGTATTACTTCAAACATAAGACCACTGTGCTCGTAGCCATCTTTGTCTCACAATTCATTAAACAGTCAGTGCCTCTTGGGACACGGCACTGTGATTTAAATGGCAGTAGGGTGACATTGAACAGTACTTCTTCAACGGACAGCTTGTCGGTAACTAAGAACAGTTCAGAGAGGGTAACTACAAGAGTTGAGTTAAATTATTTTAAAGGACTACACAAAACGTCTAGACATCACTATTTGGCCCTTGTCAAAGTCACTCAGATTCTTATGCTTGCTCATTTTTCCTGCTCCTACCACATCAACTTCACAAAATGTTCAATTGCTGCCTTATATATTCCACCCACTGGCAGTTGCCACTGTAACAAAATAATGTAATTCCCTTCGCATGTCAGTAGTTGTAATGTTATGGCCCTATGGCATGTCCTTCTACTTCTTCATTCATCTCGCAACCCTTGAGATCGTTCAGATTTGGGACAACTAATGTTAATTACAATATTGATTTAAATATGAAAACAGTATATAATTTGAGGTTTGCATTGTGGCAACAGATTTGGAAGTTCACTTAGTAACTCTTGATTCAAACGATTTTTCACCAGGGGTTCAGTCCAGACCTACCTTTAGGTTTTCCTTACAATCACCTTCCTACACTACACCCTGCATGACTTTGTCCTTTTGCTACCCTTGTCCCCCCATTTTTACTTCCTTGACTTTAACACAAATATCTTTACTTGATACCACTTACTTTTCCGAACAAGGCTTTCTGCTTCATTAGGTTAGTTTATGTGTGCTTTCCCAGCATCAATACTGGTTTCAACCAAATAAGGGGACAGCAACACATAGAGTAGACGATCTCTTGGTAAATCCATAGGTATATATCACGCACAACAGACAAAACAAGAAAACCGATGTAATAATAATAATAATAATACATTTAATTTATAATGCACTTAAAAGACTTTAGACTAAACAGACAAAAAACAAATGCAACAATATCTAACGAGAAGACATGGTGTTATTTTATTTTTGTCATATTCATGGTTTTTCTGCCTGTGTTCTACATAATCACTATCCTTGAATAGCAGTGGGATTGATAAAAATCTATGATTGCTGAAATAAATATTATTTATATTGAGTTAGATTTTTGTATTATTTTAAAAGGTCAAGCAGTTCAGTTAGTTTGCACTAAAACGGTTGGAAGAAATGTACTTCAAAGGCCACTTTTAGAACATTTCTGAACCTTTACTTCCTAACAAAAACACCATAAAAACCTTTCGACAGCTTTTAGGGATATTTTTAATGTATATGGATGGTCATATAACCTCCACTGTCATGGGTAAAGAAAGAAAACTGCGTTAAATAATAACATTAATATCTATTCAGTGTGTGGCTTAATTTAAAACTGTTAAATTCATTACTTCTATGACCAAACTAGTTAACATGCACTAATTAGTAGTTACCAAGCACTAGTTAATAACATGGTAACTCATCATTAGAATCCGTGTTGAATGAATCCTGACACGTGATTGGTTCTGCCCATTTCAAAATGTGGATCCCACGGATGGATAAGGTGTCGCGATAGGTCTCCTTTCTTCTTCGGGAGCTCTGAGCAACTTCCTGTTACATGACGACGACGCAACAGCGTCGATACAAAAAAAGAGAGAAGGAAAATACCTTTCTTAACGAGAACAGTGGAAACTTGATCAGAACAGCCGAGTGTATTTGAACCAGTCGTCGTTGTGGCCGCATCACAAACGATTGAGCTCTCGTCAGTCCGGTCGGTTAACGTTGAAGCAGCGAAAGAGCTAAGATATTTGACTTATTGTTCTTCATCTTCTGCCTCCAGCTAAGCTATTTCTCTGTTGCCCTACCTAGCCGAGCCAACTAGCGTTAGCTAACGCTAAAAGCCATCATTGTGTGTGTTCCCACCGATTTGGTGGCTTGAAAATAA
Organism: Lophius piscatorius; assembly: GCA_009660295.1. Classification (NCBI taxonomy): domain Eukaryota; kingdom Metazoa; phylum Chordata; class Actinopteri; order Lophiiformes; family Lophiidae; genus Lophius; species Lophius piscatorius. Next base: position 24,303 of record VRLP01006638.1, on the reverse strand, counting down.
ATAGCAGCGTTAAATTTGCAGCTGAACTCCGCTAACCTGTCGTAGCTCGGTGACATTAGTTGGGTGAGAATGGCAACGTCGGCTCTTTACGCCTGTACGAAGTGTAACCAGCGGTATCCCTTCGAGGAGCTTTCGCAGGGCCAGCAGCTCTGCAAGGTATGTGGTTGTGATCGGGGATGGCTGCAAACAAGACAATCGGTCCAGAGCGTTTAGGGTGGAGATGTTGTTGTCGACTGGATTTGATGATGTTCAGAGGAGTGGCAAGTCAGGCTGGATCAGATTATGTAACACGATTTTAACTCTACAACATGGAAATGCAAATAACAGTCCTCGATCCTTCAATCCGACCATGTTATTTATAAAACGGTAGTCACATCGTCTTAACCTGCTAAATATTGTTTCTTGAGATACTTCAAATATTTTCTGTTGGTGTGCCGTTATAATGCTAACTTGTTGCTCTTGTGGAGTTAAGATACTGAATTACAGTGTACGATTGAGGAGACTTTTCAATCAGGGAGGGGTCTGCAGATATCTTTGTTATTGTTCGACTGATATCACTTTTTATCAGATCAATTACCACTTCTTAAAATTGAGTACACGATGATACCGATGCAGGGGGGCAATGGTTACAGTTAACTTAGCAAGCATGTTAATTACATCATTTTTTAATTAGTGGATGTGCAACAGGCAACTAATGTGCTACTGTAGGAAATATTATGCGTGCAATCTAGTAGACCGAGAAAATGATGAAATCCTTCATTATCAAGGACTTTTTTTTTAAGTCCCTATATCCATAAGAAAAAATACTTGCTGACTAATTTGAATGAATACCTAATAGGGGAAACTAATTAAATTGTAATAAATGGTATAACGGCAGGTTTGCACTTCCACAGGGACCATTAAACAAAAAAGTATTTAGGATTTATGGCTGCTCTGACATCACTGTTTTCTACTGCATAACCAGTGTTTTATTCAAATTCAGATGTATCTGCTAGTGTAAGCAAACTTATTGAACTCAGCACTCACTGTTTGTTCTTTGGGTGTTTAATCAAAGAAGTGATATTTCCAGAGATGTTTGTGGAGTGATATTTTTTGCCAAAAAATTGGTGTCTTTGCCAGAAAGTTGTATCACTCCTGGAAAAGTGGTATTTGGTGTGGTTGGATTGGTGTAATTTTAAGAATATGACTACATAAGCCTGGTATCGGTACTGGAATCGATGCATACGTAACTTTTTTCTAGTCTTTTTTCATCTAACTGGTACTGAATAATGGTTATTTTTCACACAATGTCCTGACCCAGAGATATATACGTTGCGTTGACAAAAACCCCTGCTGAAATGACACCAGTCTATATCTTTAGCACACATTGAAATAGTCTGGTGTATTTCCACAGATGTTGTAGCCAAGAGGTTTCCCAAAACAAACGAGTTAATACACAACAACGTTGACGCAGTCTTATTCTTTTTTGTGGCTATTACATAAATTATTTGTTTACAGGAACTCCTTAGAGCACTGACATTCCTTTACTTTGTATCCACAGGAGTGTCGCATAGCACATCCGATAGTGAAGTGCACATTCTGCAGATCTGAATTTCAGCAGGAGAGGTGAGATCTGCAACCAGAGAAGAAATCCAACTTTTCTCTGTACTAATAGGTTGTTTGCGATTGATGTCATATGTTTTGGATGTAATCCCTTGTTTGTTGTTTACAGTAAAACCAATACAATCTGCAAGAAGTGTGCCCAGAATGTCAAACAGTTTGGAACAGTGAGTAACGAGTTATTCCGGTTTTTCTTTCCATGGTATACCTTTCCCTCTCAGTCGTGTATATTGATCATATTTAGCATGTACTTTTCTTTTTAAGTCACATCTTAGTCCTCTATTGTCTTTGCAGCCCAAATCCTGCCAGTACTGTAACATAATTGCGGCTTTCATTGGGACAAAGTGTCAGCGTTGTACTAACTCGGAGAAGAAATATGGACCTCCGCAGACCTGTGAGCAGTGCAAACAGCAATGCGCATTTGACCGTAAGGAGGAAGGCAGGAGAAAGGTAATGAACCATAATCCCATAAATGTTAAACAGACAGTGAATAATGTATTTTGGGTTTATGAACCACTGTCTTAAACACGGCCTACAGGTGGATGGGAAACTTCTGTGCTGGCTCTGTACCCTGTCTTACCGCCGTGTCCTGCAGAAGACCAAGGAGCAGAGGAAGGGCTTCGGCTCATCCAACTCATCATCCCTAAATGAGAAAGACCACCACTCTAGAACTCACCATCATCACCACCATCATCAACACAGACACAGCAGTTCTCATCACAAGTATGTATTGTTTTGTGTTATGTATCCCTCTCACAGTCCCTGTGCATTTCAGTCAGATGTTAACTTCTAATACACAGAATAGTACAGAGATGCATTATATCTTTACATGACAAGGAAGAGTAGAATATTGGGTTCAGCTAACTCTGAACCCTGCTTATCTAATTATTGCAGACTGAGTGGGAGCTTGAGTCCCGAGCAAGAGCCAGGACTGTGGAAACAGAGGTACAACTTTTTAACCTTGTTTAAAATCAATAAAATACATCGGAAAGCCACACATTGATTGAGTTTTTAAACCGTTTGACTTGTTGTGCAGCCATAAATCGTCATCAATCCAGAAGGAAACTCCAAAGAAGAAACCAAAACTTGAAATGAAGCCATCTAATGGGGACAGGTAAAATTAGTCTAATTGTGTGTGAGAGACCATAAAGTGTGTACTTTTCTTTTCAACATGATTACCCATGTTGGTGCTGTATTGATGCTTTACTTCTCTCCCATCAGTAGTTCCATCACCCAGTCTATGGATTCTGGAGGAACAGATAACTTCATTCTCATCAGCCAGCTGAAAGAGGAAGTGATGTCACTGAAGAGACTTCTGCAGCAAAGAGATCAAACAATTCTGGACAAAGACCGAAAGGTAAGACCTTCATTGATAATTAGTCAGAGCTGAAACACTGCTGGCTGCTTGTATTTGTTTGATGTATTGACATTTAAATCCCCCTCTAGCTCACAGAGCTCAAAGCAGACTTCCAATACCAGGAGTCCAACATGAGAGTAAAGATGAACCAAATGGAGAAATCACACAAAGATGCAATGGAGCAACAGCAGGTAGGAAGGACATTTGAACAGAAAGGCTCATGTATGTGACAAAAAGAGAATGGGCTGTACGGTGACAAAATGGGGAAAAAATGTCATTGCATTACTTTTCCACAATGATGTGATCTGAAAACCTGGAGAAATGTTCACGACTTAACCGGCTTGATTAGAGACAAACAAATAATTTTAGAACTTTTTTGTTACAGGTTTCACGCTTTCATATAAAATTGATTTTCAGTCAGGAGCACATCAGAAAATAATACAAATGACAAAATAGAGGGGAATTACTCAGTCCCACAAACAAACTAGAAAGCGTACAGAGAGCAAATATCTCCACCCGGTACTGCAAAACCAAATGGTCATTCTAGTTTAGATGTATTGTAAAGTCAAACAATAATGATGTGTATGTGTGTGAAAAAAAGTCATAGAGTTCTTTTCTCTTGATAAAAGGGGAGTTATTTTCATTAGCCATACTCCTAAAAACAAGTAAAATACACTATGATAACTAGAAATGTACCTAGTGGGTGTTCTGAGCTCCAAATGGACAACTTGCTAAGGAATTAATCTGTCATTCCAAAATTGTAACTTGGGAATGCATACTTGGTTGGAAGGAGGTATTAATCAACCGTAATCAGTTTTGATGCTACCTATTGACTCTTTTGTTATTGTTTATGATGTGTACCATGAGTGATTATTGTGAATTCTTAAAAACTTTAATGTTATAAAACCAGCTGGTATGTTTGCTTCCCTTAAAAATGCCAATCATTTTAGATGAATATACATTACAGGGTTTAACTCAATCAATCCTTTGTCCCCACAGGCTAAGAACAGGGAGCTGATGAAACAAGTAGCTGCCCTCTCTAAAGGAAAAAAGTTTGACCGGACAGGAAGTTCTCTGCTGCTGCCCTAACAATAAGCCAACCCACGAAAACAACACGGAACAATACCATTATTTTTTACACTGTGAGAGTGTCCCTCCTGTGTTTCCTCTTTGCCGTCAACATCAATGATTTCTCTGTTGGTAAAGCATAGTGTTGCAAATGGAAATTAATTATTATAAATCTCCAACTGTTGCATATTTTAGATATTTTATGGCAACTTTTTCACTGGATCCTAGAACATGACTTTGGAATGAGGACCGAGCCTTCATTTTTAATACTGGCGGGCCAAAACAAAAGACATGGTGTGTATATGTGTATAGTATTTGTCTCAACTCCTTGTATCCACTTCATTTTTATGGAAAGCAGTTTATTTATTCAAAAGTTTTTCTTAGCTTTTTTATTTCGTCACAATATGCTGAAAGTATATCTCACATTTTGTTTTCTTTTTTAAAATAGCAATTAGTTATATTTTTCTAAACTGATGGTGCAAGAAGAGATCTCCTCAATGTAGACCCTGTGCAACTTTATAATGTATGCAAATGTGGGAAGGTTGACCCCTGAGCTGCTGCTCAACAGTAGAGAACCCTCTCTATAATATTTCATAGATTAAACAATGAGCACTTCGGAAGGCTGTCCGATGTTTGCTGTCTCTTTTCGGTGGATCGAATGTAATACTGCATGATTTTACTGCCAGACACCCAATGGAATTGTGGTCCCCCCTTCCTCTCTTTTAATTCGTTTTTTAAGAATCACATGTAAATATTTTACTGGGATCAGCCATTATATTTAAACTTTTGCTTGTATTTGTCTTAGTGAGTACCGTATGTGTATGGCAAGGCCAGTTGAAATTAACATGTCTGTATGGGATGCTTTTTAAAGGAAAACTGATCATCTAGCATTCTTGAGCTGGTTTCATACTCTGGTGTCCAGTATAATTTTTGTACTTTTTTCAAACCAAGTGTTTTAAAAACTATTAAAACTGGCTGAAATATTTGTGTGTGGGCGTTTTTATTAACCATTGATGCCTTAACTTCTTAAACTTTTAGCTTTAGGTGCTTGGAACCTTCTATAATATAACAATATCCTTTCATCATCTCAGAAATATTTCCAAACTCTGTTCTTCAATCACCTTGAGTGATGCTGAAAAGCTGGTCCAAGGGTTTGTCTCCTCCAGACTGGATTACTGTAACTCACTTCTCATCGGGATCCCTGTTAAAAGTCTTCAAAGACTACAGTATGTTCAAAACAGTGCTGCAAGGATCCTGATGAGAGTGTGTAAACACGGAACACATCACCCCCGTTCTTCATTCCTTTTATTGGCTTCCCATCTCCACCAGGATTGATTATAAGATCTCTCTCCTCACTCACCAGTGTATCCATGGTAACGCACCCCCTACCTAAAAGAACTACTCACCCCACTGACCTCAACACCATCCCTCCGTTCTACCCACTCATACCGCCTCCTCCTTCCCTGGACTAAGCTCAGCACCATGGGTGATCGGGCCTTCTCTTCTGCGGCCCCTCGTCTGGAATGCCCTACCTGACCATCTGAGGGCTCCACAGACGACTGACACATTTAAAAAAGGACTTAAAACTTTCCTTTGTAGCAGAACCTATAACTTTAACATTGCTGCTTTTTGGTCAGGTCTTTATATAGTTATTTTGTTTTTTATTGATGCTTTTATCTGCTTTTACTTTGTAGCACTTTGAGATTTGATCCTAATGTAAAGTGCATTATAAATTAAATGTATTATTATTATTATTATAGTAATATTACGCAGATATGATAAAACAAGTGTTTCGGTAATTTATTCATATTCGTGTGTTAACACATCCTGGCATGTGGATGGAAGTTTGTCTGCTTGAAGAGAGCTCTTTAAAACATCCAAGTAAGAATCCCATGTGGGATTCTTACTGAAACATGTTTACCAGATAAGCAGCATAATAGCTGTTGACGAACACATCAAGTGTCTACTGGGACACATACTGTGCGTGGATTCACAGGTAGTTCAATCATGCTACATACACTCGCCTTATCAGTAATCAGTACAAACAAGGGGTAACTCCATTAGGCAAATCCATTAAGTTAGCTGGTGAACATTGCTTTGTGACGGAGACCTTTGTTGTCTATTTTGTTGTCTAACACATAAGGATATTACAATGAAAGTGGCACAAGTAGCACCTCTGTAAAAAAGCATTGGTGACTTTTTTTAAATAAAGGCTATTAAATTGCAAAACAATTATAAAGTGCTTAATTGCATCAACTTATAATGATTGTCTTGCAGTGGTTGTATTAAGTGACAATACATTTTAAAAAAATACTTTCTGGGGTTCATAATTTTTTCTATTATCACCCTTACTGTTATTAAATTTTCCTTTTTTAAATTCCTTTCTCCTTCGTCTATTCTTTCTTAAACTGTTTGTTTCACCCCTTATTTAATAGGTATTGGAAATTGGAAATTTCCAGGAATTTTGATTTTCCTTCCAGAAAAAGCTGATGACTCTTGTATGGAATTGTAAACACTGGAAACGTGGGTTTTCATGTGGATGCTTGTCCATCAGGGACATGCAAAGACATTTTGGGGGGCAGAAGATCAAGTGAGAAAAGGGGCACTTCTCATCATTAACTATAAAAATGTTTTAAAATAAAATGTTAAATATAGTAGCACATCTCTGACTAACTTACCAATTTATTTTAAAACCCTCACACGCATGCAATCTTTTAATACTCAACTGATTCCTACAAAATGATAAGTTCACACAGAGACAATGGTCTTCTGTAGTAATCACTAAGTTTCTCAAGAAAAGGCAACAACAAAGGAAAGTATGTCAGAATGTGCAAGTTTTTTATGCTACTAGTTTTTAGTATTTATTAGGAATAACTGACCGCAACAGGGAGAGGGATGTAGTCAAGTAAGAATTTTCAGAAATTGCAATAGTAATTTGATTATTTTTGCACATCACAATAAATCCTTTGATGGGATTGAAGAAAATATCCCTTCATAATCAACAAAAATCTTCACACAAACCTGAAAAAGGCTGTTCTCTACATAAATAAGAAAACCAACCTACCTTAAAAACTTCCAAGTCGGACTATGTTTGGTAAAAACAATCAGGCTTAGTGCATTCTGCTCACCAACATTCTACTCACTTGTTAATTTTGCTGGAAAAACTCAAAAAAAAGTTAAATTGAGAAAATACAAAAAGTACTGAACTCATTAGAAAAAAAGGTCTTGAAGTTTGAAATAAAATATGTTACTTCCATTCCTTCTTTTGTTATTAACTTTCTACTTTCTGCCTGCATCTTTCTTTGCTTTAAGTACTTGCTACGTCTTTTCTCCCGTCTCCACTTGTTGACTCTCCTTCCTCCCTTACAGCAGAAACCTCCTGGTGGGTTTCCTGATTTTCTTTTTCAATCCGGTATGATGTAAAACACAGTCTGTATCGCCAAAACCGATCCAATATTAATACTTTGTACAAAAGCTTGTGGCGTTCAGAAAAGAAAATACGGTAGGCTATTTCGAATTGTATCTATAGTGACATCAGATCGGTGGCAATTGTGGGTTTGGGACATTCAGTGCTATACTCCTGTAATTAAGCAGCTTTAAAATAACTTCACTGAGACAACAGGATGTTGTAATACTACAACACCACTCCATATTCAAAGAGACAGTAAAATGTATCTCGTGGAATAAAGTGGTTAAAGCGAGGCTCAACACATGTGAGGGGTTTACACTGATTGCAAAGATAAGCAATGAAACCATCAAGGATGTAGCACTATTACACAGAATGATATTTTGTTGCATCACAAATAGATCTTGCATGTATCTCAAATAACTGGAATTACCAACTAATGGACTCTCAACAACCTGTCCCATTTTCTCACACCACTACCAAGAAAGAAAAGATAACATAAAATATAAGTAGTAAGATTTAGCAAGGCTTTCTAATAGACTCAAGCCAAGCTGCTGGGCGTAAATATACAAGCCCAAAGTTACTCAAGCAGCCCTAGACATCTGAATCTGGACCAAACTCCTACTACAATGGCAGCAACCATCTTACATGTCCATACTTAGTGTGATGAAAAACGCATTTTATCCTTTTAAAATCATTTCCAACGTGAGTCTGTTTCTGTCTCTGAGTAACAGAGAGAGACGGATGGACGCTTTTATCACTAGAAGGTTAGACAGAACACAATACAACAGCTTCAGTTAAGTCAACATTCGGTGGCACCAGCGACATTATTTCTGGATTTCAGTTTATTCATTTGGATTGACTTTTAATTTATTACATTTTATTGTTTATCTATCTTACTTCTTTATTCATATTACTCTACTAACATTTTACCCTCTACATATAAGCATTTATTTTGTGTAATTTGTCATCTTTATGTTATAATTTTTTTTTAATTTAATTTAATTTTCTTAAATTCACTTTTTAGTATCTAATTCCACAAACTTTTTCTCTGGGAGAATTGGTCTTCAAACTCATCTTAGTATTTTTTGTGATACCACTTCATTTTACTTTTTCTCTACTGTTTGTCAATTGCCTGTTAAGCACATTGAGTAATATTTGATTTGTTTTAAAATGTGCTATATAAATAAAGTTTAATGGATTGATTGTTTGAATAATCTAAAGCTATTATAATAACAAATTATAAAATCTAAGCTTCTCCCCTCTGGCAGGAGCCTGAGGTCCATCTACATCTACAAAAACAGCTTCTTCCCATCTGCTGCTGAACTCCTAAAAAGGGTGTAGGAGTGTAGGAGTGAAAATTATTAACTCAAATGACATAGAGTAACAAAGAAATCATAAATAAACATAACAATACTTGTGTAAGTATGAAGTTTCTAGAAGTATGACTGCAGTAAAGTTAGACATATATTCACGGATTCAGACACAAGAGACAACTCTTTTGTATCCAAGTAAGATAGACAAAGAGCTATTAACCCCATTTTCATGTCAAGAAGTCGTCCTCTGAACTGGATGAATTCTATCAGTCTCTATTAGGAGCCTGCTGAGGGCAGAGCGAGCAGGGACCATCTACAAAGGGCAAAATAGATAAAGACGGATAGAGCTCTGTATAATAAAAATACAATAGTGTTAATGATATAACCTCACCAAAATCATGCCAGTGAGCTACTTTTGATCATACTACAGCAATACTTGAAATACAATTTGCTTTTATACAATCATGGTTAATCATGGTTTATAAGGAAATTCAATATCTTCACACTACTGTTGAATTGTGTCACCAAATTCACAACAAACACTAGGGGTCTCCCAAAGGTCATACTACAGCATCTAGTTTGAAAAAAGATCCTTTTGTGTTTTATTTGGAAGAAAATTCAATAGCATCCTTCTAATGCAGAGGAGGCTGCCAGACAGACTGGTAGAGCTAAACAAGTTGTTAGTGTGTACTGGGATTGTCTGGCGGAGGCCCCTGTATAGTTAAAAATTCCAAACTAGTCGCTGTGTATGACCATAGGGAGGCCTATAGTGTTTGTTGTGAATTTGGTGACACAGCTCATCAGAAGAGTGAAGTTGTTAAATTTTCTAATGAATCCTAATTATCTCAATTATACAAAAGCACATTTTATTTCAAACATTCCTGTAGTACTATCAACTACAGTTGTCGGAAATTCCGACTTCGGGTGGCGTTCCAGTTGAAACGTGCGACGGGGATCTCGGAAATTCCGACTTCCTAAAGAATTCAGTTTGTATTTGAAATCATTGCGGCTCATTAATAATGGAAAAGCACAAAGAATCTTTGATTTGTTTAAACTCTTCCCTACGGCAATCGATCCATAAATTAGGGTTCACCCCATTACATACCCGAATGAGATGTGTGTGTATTATTTTTTGTTATTGTGGGTTTTTTAATCTATTTATTGCCTTTATTATTTTCTCATTTTATATCTATACATATTGCTTGTTAATATTTTGTGATCTAATTTAACGTTAATAAGGCTTATGTTTGATGATTGTTTGATTTGATGTATTATGCATTTTCTACTTCACTGCTCCCGATTATAATTTTTTATTTTTTTATTACCAAGATAGATGCCATGTTTGTTTTGCAAAGTTATAACAAGTTTTTGTTTAAAAAAATACATTTTAAATTTTTATTTGTTTTTCTTATTTTATATTTTTATATCCGACTTCCGACTGGAACCCAGCAAAATCGTCAAAGAAAAATAACTACCGGGTCATCGTCGCAAATCTAAACAAGTAGCTTAGCTTTTCAAGCTGCGGTACCAAACGTACTTGATTGAAAATGAAAGTTTATATAATATTAACCTAATCCGATTGTGTAAATCTGTTACATATATTTTTAATGTGTGTTGAAAATATGTTTTCGAGAAATTTTGGTCAGGGAGTTGTTAGCATTGGCTGACATTACTGCTTTCCTCGGCTGAGCACTCACTGATCTGAACGATTAACGGACCCAGAAACTAGATTAAAGAAGAGTTCACAAACTCTGAAGCCGGGTCCTTAAAGGTAAGTGTAATTTGAATCTAAAGCATTATGAATGCTTGTTCACATCGCGTTGCTGAACAGCTAGCTAAAGTTAGCCAAAGCGGATGCATTTAGCTGCTGCACGCCATCGCAACATACAGGGTATTTAAAGGCTTAGAAAGATACACATACAAATCCACAGTATAGTTAAGATTGAAGGATCCGATAGAAGAGTGAATAATATAGCCACAAACTCAACTGGATGCAACGTGACAATTTCTCAATCTAGATCCCAGTATTTCCCATGGGTGGAAACTGAAGTACTGGTCTTCCTTGTCGTTAAACAGAAGAACTATTACAACGCAACCAAGAGGCTTCCTCAGTTCCCACTTAATCCTTTATTGTCAATCATGTGCTTGGTGGTCAACTGTTTAAACGTGACAAAACGACTGTTATTGTATCTACTGTCTCTTCACCCCTCTGTTAGGACTAAGGAAGCCTCCAAGTTGAAAGTTTAGTTAAGTTAAGTTTTAGTTAAATTAAATTAAGTTTAGTTTTTGAAAGTTTTTAGCACTTTGAGATTTGATCCAAATGTAAACTGCATTATAAATTAAATGTATTATTATTATTAAAGTTGAAACATCTTCAACTCCTAAAGAAGCCCTCTGGCTTCTAATTAAACCTTCAAGGTACGTGAATAATTCCCAATTAAAAATTGGGTTTTAATAATGAGAAATTCAGTATAGGCGTCTCACTCACGCTGCAGATCATTCAAGTTAAAAGGAAGAGACAAGTAAAACTGAATTAAATTGTAAATGTTATCATTTCAGAATGTCTGATTCCGACAGTGACGAGGATCAAGATCGCCCATTCTCCATAACTGGCTTCCTCTTTGGAAACATCAACGAAGATGGACAGCTAGAGGATGACAGTGTTCTGGACAGTGTGAGTGTTTTTAATATAATTATTCAGGAGTCATTTCGATATGATATCACCATATATTGTCTTTACATTTTAAAGAGTTTATTGAAGATGAAACATAGATTAGCCATATTGTTGTAACCACTGAGCTACGAAGTGTTCATATTCCATCAGTGAGTTGGATATGTTTGGCTACAAGGTTACATTTCGTGCTTGAAGTTGATTTATTGGAAGCAGTAAAAATGGGCCAGCATAAGGATCTGAGCTACTTTAACCCGAGCAATATTTTTATGATTCGGTGACTGGATCAGAGCATCTTCAGAACTGCACGTTTTGCTGGGTGTTCCTGGTCTTCAGTGACTAGTACCTACCAAAGTGGGTACTACGAAGGAAACCTTGGTGCCCAAACCTCGTTAATGCATGTGAGGAGTCAACTCTAGCTCACCCGTCGGATTGCACATAACAGCGAAACTTTCACAAATCTAAAAAAATGTTAATGCTGGTTCTGATAGAAAAATGTCATAATACATAGTTTATCACAGAACTGTTTTGGTTGAAAAATGGAGCCCTACACAAGTGTTATGACTTACCTTTGTGTATCTATAGTGGACTCTGTTACTTAGAATAATTAACTTTTTACTGCATCTTCTAATATTCTGACCCTAGGAGTCCAAAAAACACTTAGCTGGTTTGGGTTCTCTGGGTCTTGGCTCACTCATTACAGAGATCACTGCCAATGAGGACGACATTCAAGAGGAAAGCAGAGATTCTCCCAACGTGGATGCAGAAGGTTGGTGAAATATAAAAAGGGACTTTGCATTCATTTAAATGAACTTGGAATTGGATGATGTGACATTTTCTATATATCTTCATCCAGGTTGGGTGAAAAGCACTGAAGATGCAATTGATTATTCTGACATCAGTGAGGTTGCTGAGGATGAGACAAAGTACCGTCAGGCCATGGGCTCTTTGCAGCCCAGCAGGAAAACAGGTGATCAACTTACAGCTTTTTACGTTCATGTCTAGTCCTTTTTCTAAATTAATATTTACACAATCTATTTTTTTGACAAACATTTTCCATCTTGAATATGATTCTGAGCTCATCTTTATAAAGGTACAATATATACTGTACACATCAAATCAAATCAAACTTTATTGTCATTTTTATTGTACATACAATCCTTGTGCAGGCCGAATGAAATGGCTTTCTCCGTGGCCCAGATAAAGACCTTGTCATTTTTTTATTGTCAAAATAAACCCTGCCATATATTTTTGTATTTTTATCATAATTTTAGCGAATCCCTACCTAGGATTCCAAAATGTTTTTTATTGTTCTGTTACAGTATATTTATTTAATGTAGACATTTTTTTTTCTAATTCTTGAAATTTAGATGATGAGGATGACTATGATGCAGACTGTGAGGATATTGATTCTAAGCTTATGCCACCTCCTCCGCCACCAAGTCTTCCTACATTTGCTAAGAAAGAAGAACCATGCCCGCAAAGTACAACTGGTGAGGACATTATATTTACGCATGATGAGTTGCTGTAAAGAATTTGTGTTCGGCCACAAAAGTTGTATCTGTCTGCAGATTAAGTATGATGTAGTCAATAAGGAAGTCGACTCCTTAAGAATAAATTTCGTCAGACCTTAAGCCTCTGCAGAACATACATTCCAGTGGATGGAATGAGATAGTCATTCAAAAGAAACTCATAATCGCAATTTTTTGAAGATATTGTGGAATTATTTCTGTCGTTACAGTTACCGAAGAGGGGGATGGTATTATTCTTCCTTCCATCATTGCACCATCATCTACAGGAGATAAGGTTGACTTCAGTAGCTCCTCAGACTCAGAGTCAGAAACTGACCGTCCCTGCCAGGGTATTGGGGCTGGAGGGTCCCCAGATAGACTCACCCTACCTCTTGCTGGAATAATGCAGAAAGATGCCGCCAAATCACTGCCAGGTGTCACAGAGCTCTTTCCAGAGTTTAGACCAGGAAAGGTAAAGCATATTTACTGCCATCGTCCTCAGCTGAAATGATTCATTACACAAAAATGGTTTTATTTTCATCATTTTAAAATGAATGGGTTCATTGTCAATGTTTTTGATGTTCTACCAGGTGCTTAGATTCTTGCGACTGTTTGGTCCGGGAAAGAACATGCCGTCAGTATGGAGGAGTGCCCGTAGGAAGAAGAAGCGGAAGCACAGAGACCCTCTGCCTGGGACACCTCCTCCAGAAGGAGATGCCACAGAGCAAAGCCCAGACAAGAAGTGTGGATGGATTTATGAGTATGCACACCCTCCACCCCCTGAACAGTGTCTCTCTGATGATGAGGTAAATCTTTTGGTGATAGAGAGCATTGTAAATGCTCATGAAGACAGCTAGTATGGCAATATATCATTGTATTCGGCACTTCACATGCTTTTCTTTTCCAGATAACGATGATGGCTCCAGTAGAATCTAAGTTCTCACAAACCTTTGGTGATGGAGACAAGGAGGCAGAGTCTCGACCTAAAGTAGCAGAATGGAGATATGGTCCAGCTCAGCTCTGGTATGATATGCTTGGTGTCTCTGAGGATGGAAGTAACTTCAACTATGGGTTCAAGCTAAAAGAAATGCAGTCTAGTGAGGCTGAGAAGCAAGATGCACCTAAAGAAACAACTGACAGTGCACATGAGGTATGCAGTGATTGACATCTGTAGAGATCATGTGGAAATGACGGGTATGTAACTTATACTGTGTTTAACATGTTTATAGCTCATGAGGCGAGAAAGTGATGGAGAAGATGATAACGAAGATGGTGATAATGACAGTAAAGCTCTTGAGAATGAGCTCTTCCTGATGGTCACTCAACTGCAGTGGGAAGACGACATAATCTGGAACGGGGAAGATGTAAAACACAAGGGCACCAAGACTCAACGAGCCAGCCTGGCAGGCTGGCTTCCTTCCAGCATGACACGCAATGCTAATGCTTATAATGCTCAACAGGGTAAGACCTCAGGAAAAATACAGAAGTAAATTTTGCAATTAATGTTTCTGCGATGCAAATTTTAATCAACACCGAGGTATTGTTCTCAGAACCTGAAAGATATTGAGACAGCAATACAAAAAGACAGCAAATACCCAAGTAACATTCTAAAACTGTGTGTGATTATATGACTTCAAACGATTGGTGCTAACAGAAATAAAATAACCTGTTCAATGTTGCAGGTTTGACAAGAAGTAATTCCCAGTTGGTGCCACCTATACCTCCTCCTATGCCCAAAGCTTCCTCAATCTCTGGTTCTAAGCGGGAAAAGAACATCCACGATAATCAATGTGAGTTTGTCTTTGGTCACAGTACTAAAAATACATTCACTAAACCTTTTTATTTCAGACAATTTTTTTTTTTCTTTAGTATTGTCTACATTTTTTGTCGTTGTGTCTTTGCAGCTTGTCACGAGGAAGACGCTCTCTGGTTCTCTATTTTCCCCATTGACAATGAGGAATTGGTGTACGGACGCTGGGAAGATAATATTATCTGGGATGACCAGGATATGGATCACTTGCTCATGCCACCTGTACTTGCACTGGATCCCAATGATGAAAACATAATACTGGGTATTTTCAAATCTTCTACTATGGTCAGCTCTATATTCACCGCTGTTTGTTTTTCAAAACTGATCTGTGTTATTCAAGTACAATATTGATACAGCAATGATGTCGATGGTGTATCCTTAAAGTAACTAGTATAAAAGGATGAGAACTATGTTTGCCAAACTTACTTTGAGCATTAGCCGCATGTTTTTATTTTGACAAACTGTTGTGTCTTGCAGATATTCCTAATGAAAAAGAAGAGATGACTTCCCACTCCCCATCAAAGGAAAATAAGAAAGAGTCGGCCATCAAAAAGAGTCGCATCCTGCTAGGAAAGACCGGGGTTATAAAAGATGAACCACAGCAGGTATTTAAGCTCATCAAGGATGGCAACAGCAGAGGTTAGATTTTACATAGATGGCAGAAAACAAGGAACCTTTCCTCAGTTGAGGTGTTGGCCATAATGAATATTGGTGAAAAATGGAATAAGGAAGATCAAATGAAGGGGCAAATTTTGATGAAATGTCAGAAAATTTCTGACAAAAGCTCCAAAATGTTCTTATGTGGTAGCTGTGAGGTTTTGTTTTCTAAAATTTCAGTTCAAGTTCAGGAAAGGTTTAATGGTATTACTCTAAGTGGTAAATACACTTTCTGTCAACATAGAATATGTCCCAGCCTGAAGTAAAGGATCCTTGGAACCTCTCCAATGATGAGTTCTACTACCCGAAACAGCAGGGCCTGAGGGGAACCTTTGGTGGCAACATCATTCAGGTATGCATCAAATAAATAAAAGAAAGCAGACAGGACTGCTAAACTTTATTTATACTGATATTCTGAAATAATTCACAATATCAGAACTACATCCTGTAAAATCCGTTTCCTTCAGTGGTTGAATCTCATGTAACATGAGTAAATTTTTTGGCTTTTATAACAGCACTCCATTCCGGCACTGGAACTGAGGCAACCATTCTTCCCGACTCATATGGGGCCCATGAAGTTGCGCCAGTTTCATCGACCGTCTCTGAAGAAGTATTCGTTTGGATCTTTGGCTCAGCCGGGTCCACATGCAGTCCAGCCACTCCTCAAACACATAAAGAAGAAAGCTAAGGTGCCGTAAAAGAGCACTGTTAGTTCCATAAATTTCTGATCAACTGGTTGTAGTTAGCCAAATAAATGTTTCACTGAGTGATCACATTTTTTGTTTGAGCAGATGCGAGAACAGGAGCGGCAAGCTTCAGGAGGAGGAGACATGTTCTTCATGCGAACACCACAGGATCTGACAGGCAAAGATGGAGATTTGATCCTTGCAGAGTACAGTGAAGAATACGCCCCACTCATTATGCAAGTTGGCATGGCCACAAAGATCAAAAACTACTACAAAAGGGTAAGTCCAGTCCCTGTTGCCCACTCAAGACCTTGCATAGTTCTTTTACAATCTGAAACATCCTGAAGAACACATCCCAAATCTAAAAACTTTTGAATGGTTTTCTTTTCTCCGTGGGTTTCACTCGTTGCTTAAAGTTTTAAATTCACACTAATACATTGTTATTTTGTACCCCAGAAACCTGGAAAGGATCCCGGAGCACCGGACTGTAAATACGGAGAGACAGTGTACTGCCACACTTCACCTTTCCTTGGTTCCCTGCATCCTGGTCAACTGCTTCAGGTCAGCTCTGTCACAGATATACATTCTATGCACAGATGAGGTAAATATATAATGCATTACTCTTAATCATGACAAACCCTGACGTTGTGTATGTTTTTATTGTTTAGGCTTTTGAGAACAACCTTTTCCGTGCTCCAATCTACCTGCACAAGATGCCTGAGACTGACTTCTTGGTTCTACGAACACGACATGGCTACTACATCCGAGAGCTTGTGGACATTATGGTGGTTGGTCAGGAGTGCCCCTTGTTTGAGGTTCCAGGCCCCAACTCTAAACGCGCAAACACGCACATCAGAGATTTCCTACAGGTATGTTGATTTGCTTGAATGTTCCCAGAAACTTGAGGCGTTGTTGATCCAAATGCTCAGCTGTCCCATGTGTTTTCTGTAGGTGTTCATTTACCGCTTATTCTGGAAGAGCAAGGATCGACCACGGAGAATACGTATGGAGGATATCAAGAAAGCGTTTCCTTCTCACTCGGAGAGCAGCATCAGGAAAAGACTTAAACTCTGTGCCGACTTCAAACGTACAGGTAGACCTTATTGTTCAATAGATCTGTGCCTTGACCGTTCACCATTCATCGATCAAAGTCATTTATCGCTATAACCTTAGTTATGTTATATCAGGGAAGGGTTGAGGTTATAAAGTGTGTGTCTTGAATTGACAGACAGGAGCAGGAAAAGAACTTGTAACACCTTTGGAATGAACAGTACAGGTAAGATGTAGTGTAAGGACAGCAAAGGGACACAGGGTAAAAATGTGTAGTAATTATATAATTGAGTCATAGTTTTCTACAATATACTTTTTCCTTAAATGGAAACTCTGGAAAGGACAATATTTATTTTTGATTCATAAAACAGCATTCTTATGATTTAGAGTAAGGATACAGTGAAAGGAGATGTCTAACAGTGTTTCAATTCCAGGAATGGATTCTAACTGGTGGGTGCTGAAGCCTGACTTCCGATTGCCTACGGAAGAGGAGATCAGGGCCATGGTGTCCCCAGAACAGTGCTGTGCTTACTATAGTATGCTGGTGGCAGAGCAGAGGCTCAAGGTAACATTGTTTTCCACTTAATCATGTCAGATAATTAACACATGTGAGTGTTGTAGCCTGGCTTCATTACAAATTATTTCACCTCTTAAGGATGCTGGATATGGTGAGAAATCCTTTTTTGCACCGGAGGAGGAGAACGAAGAGGACTTTCAGATGAAGATTGATGATGAGGTATTGATCTTGCTTTTCATAATTAATCAAATACCTCCAAGGTTTAATTTAATTTTTTTAACCATTATAACCCACTTTTATTTACTGTAGGTGAGGACAGCTCCTTGGAACACAACACGAGCCTTCATTTCTGCCATGAAGGGGAAGTGCCTTTTGGAGGTCACTGGTGTGGCTGACCCCACAGGCTGTGGAGAGGGATTTTCCTACGTCAAAGTGCCCAACAAGCCCACTCAGCAGAAGGTCCGATCATCTAAAGAAAAAGTCTGCCACCCTTTGCTCTTCATTGTGACATTATTAAAGGAGAAATCTTTGATTCTGGCTGTTTTTCTTAGGATGACAAAGAGCCACAGCCTGCCAAGAAGACAGTTACGGGTACTGATGCTGACCTGAGGAGACTCTCGTTGAAGAATGCAAAGCAACTGCTACGCAAGTTTGGTGTTGCAGAAGATGAGGTAAGATCGCAATGATATTGCTAAACTTCAACGTCAGGGTCGATGTGGTTTGGGGGATCTGTTACAAAGGACATGAGACATAAAAAACAGACAATGGTTAATGGTGACTCGTACACAAAAGACAGAGCTTTACATCAAGGATGTTTTTTACACTTTATATTTTACTCTTGTTACTCTTGGTACTCTTGTGCATTAGATTAAGAAGCTCTCACGCTGGGAAGTGATTGACGTGGTGAGAACCATGTCCACGGAGCAGGCACGTTCAGGTGAGGGACCCATGAGCAAGTTTGCCAGAGGTTCTCGTTTCTCTGTTGCTGAACATCAGGAGCGCTATAAGGAAGAATGCCAGAGGATCTTTGATCTCCAGAACAAGTAAGGCTCTTATTTAGGTTTAGATGCCATTGTAGGTACTGTTCGAGGTCCTTGACTCTTCTCCCACGTTGCACCCTCATCCAGAGTGTTGGAATCTACAGAGGTGCTCTCTACAGACACAGACAGCAGTTCAGCAGAGGACAGTGATTTTGAGGAGATGGGGAAGAACATTGAAAACATGTTGCAGAACAAAAAAACGAGCTCCCAACTTTCTCGCGAGAGAGAGGAACAGGAAAGGAAGGAGCTGCAGAGGATGCTGATGGGCGAGGAGAGCGATCGTGAGAACAGGGGACGGAAGGAGCGTCGCAAAGGATTGTGTGAGTCTGCATTTCCAAAAATGCACCAAAAACAAGGTTTTCTCAAGCTGATTGTGTCCCAAACTCTATGCTTTACACATTTGCCCTATATAGCCAGTGCCTTATCCACCGGTTCACACAAGGATGATGATGCATCCTCCGTCACCAGCCTGAACTCATCGGCCACAGGTCGGCGACTAAAGATCTATCGCACTTTCAGGGATGAGGATGGCAAAGAATATGTCCGCTGCGAGACCGTGCGTAAATCTTCAGTTATTGACGCCTACACCAGGATCAGAGCTACCAAGGATGATGAATTCATGTGAGTCTGAAACTAAAAAAACTGTGGGATTTTACTATGACTATTAGATTGCAGACGTTAATGTAAAAACTGTTATTTTAAAAATTCTGCTCATCCACTTTTAGAATTATTTTAATAGTCCCATTACTAGTTTGCAAATTTGTTTTGATTCAGCTGTACACAACATTCACTCTTTGCTAAGTTCATGTCATCATCACTGAACAAATAAATGCTTAACGGCTGCTAATCTATGTGATTGTAGACGAAAGTTTGCCCTCTTTGATGAGCAGCACAGAGAAGAGATGAGGAAGGAGCGTCGGCGTATTCAGGAGCAGCTGAGGAGACTGAAGAGAAACCAAGAGAAAGACAAAATCAAGGGTCCTCCAGAGAAGAAGGCCAAAAAGGTCAAAGAGAGGCCAGACCTCAAGGTAAAAGTAAGCCTACTGATTTAGTATTATATTCCTCTACTTCACCAGCTCTTTGGTACCCATGACAATGTAAAATGATGAATATAATTTGTCAACTTCTAATCACTTGATATCATCATACAGCACATATAGATTTTATTGTTCCTTAATTTTTCCCTCTTTTCGCCAGCTAAAATGTGGAGCATGTGGGGCCATTGGACACATGAGGACAAACAAGTTCTGCCCGCTGTATTATCAGACCAACGCTCCGCCCTCTAATCCAGTTGCTATGACAGAGGAGCAGGAGGAGGAGCTGGAGAAGACTGTCATCCACAATGACAATGAGGAACTGATCAAGGTGGAGGGAACCAAGATTGTGTTAGGCAAACAACTCATTGAGAGGTAAGTGGAAAGCTGGCATTTATCCCCTTCTACCTTAAAAATAATTTTAGCAAAGAAACTTTTTGCTAATTTTTGATATTGAAAAATTCAGTCATATTGATGTGTGACCTCTACCATCTGCAGTTCCTAAAACTTGATTCCTCCTATAGTGCTGACGAGGTGCGCAGAAAGTCTTTAGTGCTCAAGTTCCCCAAGCAACAGCTTCCACCAAAAAAGAAGAGACGCGTAGGCAACGCTGTGCATTGTGACTACCTCAATGTAAGCAGGGTTTTGAAGCTTGTTTGAACACAGCTTAAAGTTAAAGTCTCTTTATCTGATCATTACACTGTTTTTTTTAAATATTCACAGAAACCACACAAGGCAATCCACCGCAGACGAACTGACCCCATGGTGACCTTGTCTTCGGTGCTTGAAAGTATCATCAATGACATGCGGGATCACCCCAATGTAAGTTCTCTCGGACACACACACAGTACCTCAATATGTCCCTCGTTTACCATTCCACTGTCTCTTTTTCACTAATTCTGCCCCTTCTATGCAGACATATCCCTTCCACACCCCAGTAAATGCCAAGGTTGTGAAGGATTACTATAAGATCATCACACGGCCCATGGACTTGCAGACACTAAGGGAGAATGTACGAAAGCGAATGTATCCATCAAGAGAGGAGTTCCGTGAAGCAGTGGAACTTATCGTCAAAAACAGTGCTACTTACAACGGTAAAGTAATGCGTGTAGATTAATGTCCTGGAAACGGTCTTGAGTCTCTCTGGTTTCAGCTAGTTTAAATCCACATCAAAGCGTTAAGATGACTCTGTGTTCCACCAGGTGCAAAACATCCAATAACGCAGGTGGCACAGTCCATGCTGGACTTATGCGATGCTAAACTGAAAGAGGTGAGTCTTAATGTCAATGTTTCCTATTTTTCTCATTGTCCTGCCCTCCTGTTCCTAATTAACACACTTCATGTCCGTGTGTCTGCAGAAGGAGGACAGGCTGGTGAGGCTAGAAAAAGCCATTAACCCGTTGCTGGATGACGATGATCAGGTGGCCTTCTCCTTCATCCTGGACAACATTGTGACCCAGAAGATGATGGCAGTCAATGAAGTAAGTTGGTTGACTTTAACTCCGCTTTAGAGCAATGATCCATTCTCAAATAATGACCTAACTCTCATTCCTTCACTCGACCCTTCTCTGTAGTCATGGCCGTTTCACCATCCTGTCAACAAAAAGTTTGTGCCTGATTATCATAAGGTGATCGTATGCCCCATGGATCTGGAGAGTATCCGCAAGGTGATTCACATTAGATGTCAACCTTGTAACAAAATAAAATTTGATTCTGAATAGATTCAACAAAAACTGCATGTATCTTTCTTCAACAGAACATTTCCAAACACAAATACCAGAACCGAGATGTATTCCTTTCAGATGTCAGCCTCATCCACAACAACAGTAGCAAGTACAATGGTAATTACCGTTACGGTTATCAGGACCTCTGCGGTCAGCCTCTCATACAGCTTGTCATCTGTTTTTCAGTAAAGATGCTGTTTAAAGCAGTTTTTTCTTTTTTCGCACCTCTTTCACAGGCCAAGACAGTATTTATACTAAGACGGCGCTGGAGATTGTCAATGTGTGCAAGCAAACTTTGGCAGAGGTACATTGGTTCTTGACTTGTCCACCCTAATACCACACAAAAGAGGTGTTGGTCGTGTTTTGGCGATTCACTAATGAGTGATTGATCCAGGAAGTAAAAATTTGTGAATAACTTTCCAACTTTATTGAAGTGCTATAAATTTCCATTCACCCAAGCCCATTGATGAGGACAGATGTAAATGTTATTTGGAACAAAAAGACAAAAAACAATATCTGCATGTGTTAGAGCCTGGTTGAAGTAGAATACAAATGGAAATAATGGATACTCATTGATCTGACATTTTCATCTTAAATCAGTTGCTTAAGTCAAGATTCCACCTATGCATGCAGCCATGAGACTCTTGATGACCGATAAACTTAAAAAATAAAAGTAAACAGCCTTTTGTATTCTTGAGATAACAAGGTTATTTATCCTTATTTTTGGATAACCGAAATACATAAATAGGGCAGCTATTTAACTAAAAATGATAGAGGCATATTTGGATGAAACTTTGATCAGATTGAGTCACCAGGAACAGTTGATTACATTTTGTGAAGAATTCACTGAGCAGAACATTAATTGCTAACTCCTCTGGAACATCTGTTTTCCCACAACAAAAAATTGATATATTTTCATGGTGAAAGTATAAACACAGGTTTTTCATAAAAAGAAAATGTATCGTTTGAGAGGAGACAATTAGCTGAGGGGGCTCGACCTTTGAGTTTGACATCTTAGAACACTTGTGTTCTCATGGTATTATGTGTTTATGAACATGACAAATATATCTGTCAGATTTGTAGTAATGCCCTGTTTCTCTTCCATCAGTATGATGAGCACTTGACCCAGTTAGAGAAGGACATCTCTACTGCCAAAGAAGCAGCTCTAGATGCGGCAGACCTGGAGTGCCTGGACCCAATGATGCCTGGACTGTACACACCGCAGGTAGTTCTATAGCCCCAGTTCTATTCATAGATCTGGCTAAGGTGGTTTCCAAGGTTTCCATATGTGACTCTGCTGTGCAGACTTAAGGCATCAGGCGGTATGCCACATCAAGTAATCTTAAATTTCCTACTAGCAATAATCTCCTCGCCACACCTTGTAATGCTCCCGGCCCTTCTCTGCACTAACTCTCCTTTTCCAGTCACGTTTCACCTCTTCAGTCTAGTTTCCTCACCGTAGTCTTCTTTTTCCCACCCTGTTTTCTGTCTTCCTGCTCCTGCCTTCTTGTTCTGTCTCTCCATTTGTGTTTGCGTGCGGTTCTATGTGGTGTTGGCCAGCCTGCTGATCTGTTTGACAGCGGGGCTTCAGGGAATGTGCCCAGAGAGACCAGCAACCTTTTCTCTGAGGGACCTCTAGTGGTAGCTCCAGAGAAGAGAGGGTGGCAGGTATGGAGAGAGACAGAAATAAATAAGGCTGGCACAAACATGCCACCTCTCCTCAAACTATCCTCAGAGCACCCAGCTTCATGTTACAGCTGTTTCTTCCACTAGAAATTACAAATAACAATATAGTGTAAATTTGAAATAATTATTTCGGTTCTTGACCCGACCTCGACTGTCATCTTAGTCTTGTGTCGTCTTGCCCTTCAGGGTCGCCACCTCAGACGACCCGGGGAGGAAGAATCAGATGTGGACATTGAAGGCTTTGAGGAGGAAGATGATGGCAAACCCAAAACTCCTGCTCCAGTACGAAAGACAGATTTATTGAAATGTTTTCTAATTGATATGAGGTCGTCTCTGCTGTACTTACGCACAACATGCTATCAATTATATTAACGTATTTATGATCGCACTAACTATAAAGAGTCACATTACTCTTATATCAATCCAGTAGTCACCAGACCTGATTCAGCTGTAACCGGGTGATTTTTAATTATTTATGTAAATCTCACACAGTCTTAGGAGATAAAATAGAACAATCCACTTTTATTTAAACCATCTTAAATATTTGTGTCAGTTGGATGGTTTTTTATTCTTTTTTCTTGATTTTAAATTATGTTTATTTCTTAGTTCTAACTTTTGGTTATTTATCTATAACCAATTTGTCTGTCCTGTTTCTTTAGGCTGAAGACGCTGACGGAGATTTAGAGGACGAAGATGATGAGGAAGAGATGTTGCTGCCCCTTCGCAGACGCCTGCAAGATGATGACGAGGAGGAGGAGGAAGAGGATGACATGAGGCCTAATCGCCCAGCCCAATCCAGCGTCCTGTACCAGGACCTGCTCATGTCCGACGGAGAGGATGACGCCAGCGAAGAAGAAGGCGACAACCCTTTTTCCTGTAAGTTCACCTGCTATGCTGAAAATGGTTATGGTTATTGAAAAGTTTAAAGGGAAAATACAAGTAAAGCACGTTATTGAATTTAGAATATAAAACACAACATTATTGCGTCTATGTTCCGAAGCAATTTTAATTGGCACCCCACATCAGACCCAGTCTTCCTCCATAACCAGTATTACCTTCTCTGGTCACGACATTCCCCTCTGTTCATCAGTCACCAACCTCGGTGTAAGATTTGACCCTCAACTCACTTTTGAATCCCACATCAAACACATCTGCAAGATCTCCTTTCACC
>VRLP01006637.1:0-27051 GCA_009660295.1 Lophius piscatorius | reverse complement strand
TTTTATTTATGCTTTTATCTGCTTTTACTTTGTAGCACTTTGAGATTTGATCCAAATGTAAAGTGCATTATAAATTAAATGTATTATTATTATTATTATTATTATGCAATGTGTGTTTAAAACAAAGGTCAGCTTTGATTTTGCATGTGCTCTATAGTCACTTTTTCTTAGACTGTTTTTTTTACTTTAAAATACATATACATTATATACTGATCTACTCAGCGTTTGTGGAGTTTCATATCATTTTGATTATTTATAAACTGCTTTTTGAACATGCAAAGCATCACTTTGAGGCAAACATCATCAATTTAAAACCAAAAAGGTACATAATAGTGATAATGTGCAGAATGTATATTCCACTATTTTTTGTATCCAGAGCAATCTTCTCGTTATCCATCAAGTTATGAACTTTAGATTGTCCAAGTTGTCACCAATCTCTCGTCAAACAATATTGAGGCTTTGCTGATCTAATATGAACCAAAAATCTGTTGGTGCACTGCTTCTGTCTTACCTAAAATGTTACTGAAAGATATTTTTATGTTCATTTTAACTGAAGTGGAAGTGTTTTTATGCGAAATACATGTAATAAAACCCAGTGTGAAACTTGAAATTAGCTGCTATGTTGTTTGTTAATATACAGCGCATCCTGAAAGTATTCACAGCGCTTCAATTTTCCACATTTGTTATGTTACAGCCTCATTCCAAAATGGAATCCCTCAAAAATCTACACACAAAAAAGTTTGAAATGTTTGCAAATGTATTCAAAATAAAAAATGAAAATATAACGTGTACATAAGTATTCACAGCCTTTGCCATGACACTCAATTGAGTTCAGTTGCATCCGGTTTCCACTGATCATCCTTGAGATGTTTCTACAACTTGATTGAGTCCACCTGTGGTAAATTCAGTTTATTGGGCATGATTTGGAAAGGCACACATCTGTCTATATAAGTTCCCACAGTTGACAGTGCATGTCAGCACAAACCAAGCCAGGAAGTCCAAGGAATTGTCTGTAGACCTCCGAGACAGGATTGTATCGAGGCACAGATCTGGGGAAGGGTACAGAAAAAATTCTGCAGCATTGAAGGCCCCAATGAGCACAGTGGCCTCCATCATCCGTAAATAGAAGAAGTTTTGTACCACCAGGACTCTTCCTATATCTGGCCGCCTTGCCAAACTGGGCGATCGGGGGATAAGGACCTACATGAGGGAGGTGATCAAGAACCTGATGGTCACTGACAGAGCTCCAGCGTTTCTGAGTGGCGAGAGGAGAACCCTCCAGAAGGACAAGCACCTCTGCAGCACTCCAACAATCAGGACTGTATGGTAGAGTGGCCAGACGGAAGCCACTTCTCTGTAAAAGGCTCATGACAGCCCACCTGGAGTTTTCCAAAAGGTACCTGAAGGACTCTGACCACGAGAAACAATATTCTCTGGTCTGATGAAACAAAGATTGAACTCTAGCCTGAATACCGAGCGTCATGTCTGGAGGAAACCAGGCCCCGCTCGTCACCTGGCCAATAGTAGCCCTACAGGGAAGCATGGTGGTGGCAGCATCACACGGTGGGGATGTTCTTCAGCGGCAGGAACTGGGAGACCATTCAGGATCGAGGGAAAGATGAATGTAGCAATGTACAGAGATATACTTGATGAAAACCTGCTCCAGAGCGCTTTGGACTCAGACTGGGGCGAGGGTTCATCTTCCAACAGGAGGGCGACCTTAAGCACACAACCAAGAAAATAAAGGAATGGCTACGGGACAACTCTGTGAATGTCCTCTAGTGGCCAAGACTCGGACTCGATTGAACATTTCCGGAGAGATCTGAAAATGACTGTGCACCGACGCTCCCCCTCCGACCTGATGGAGTTTGAGAGGTCCTGCAAAGAAGAATGGGAGAAACTGCCCAATAATAGGTGTGGCAAGCTTGTAGCATCATACTCAAAAAGACTTGAGGCTGTATTTGGTGCGAAAAGTTCTTCAACAAAATATTGAGCAAAGGCTGTGAATTCTTATGTATGCGTTATATTTTCATTCTTTGATTGTTTATTTTTAATACATTTTCAAAAAAAACAAGCTGTTTTTCAATTTGTCAATATGGGGTATTGTGTGTAGAATTTTGAGGAAAAAATGTATTTAATCCATTTTGCAATAAGGCTGTAACATAACAAAATGTGGAAAAAGTGAAGCGCTGTGAATACTTTTCGGATGCGATGTGCTCATCACACCCTTTGCCCATTTTTTATTCCACTACCCAGTATTATTGAAGTTGTCAAAACGACCAGAGTTGAACCAGGAGAGCAGCAAGTCTGCACATTTCAAATCATGCATCGCAAAAGCTGGACTTGTTAGATGGTTTGGGTTTCTGTAATAACAACCAGATTCAGAGAATATTCTTTATTACTAATATTTTATGATTTACATCATATGCAGAAATTACTGTAGAAAATGTGTTAAGATTTTATTATAATACTTAAGTGGCACCAGACCTACATAAGTGCAGCAAAAAGAGGCCCAATTCTTTCAGCGGCATTAGCATAGCATGTAGGGCCTGATTTTTGAACCGATGCCAATGAATTGGAACTGTGTACTACATATACAAGAGCCATCAGACGGTTTCTCACCTGCCCAAATTGATAGTTTTCCTCATTTAAAACAATTTGATGGCTAAAACACAGCGTACATAATGTGAACCTCTCAGCAATACACGCCAGGGAGATATTTCAAAAAAAGTTTACAGTTACATCTATTTGGTTTTTGTTTCCAAGGAAAGATGCTCGTTCATATTCAACACTAATGATTTTAAACTTCAACAAAACTGAGGAAAGGCTGAATCAGATGTAAAATTTTCATTGAAGGCTGAGTTGCTGAATCATTGCTTTTTCAAAGGATTCGGGTCTGAAGGGCATGACTGCTCACCGTGCAACATCGAACAACGCCCTTGTTTCCTTTTCTTACAACGTTTTCCTGATTGAGGAAACAAAATAGGTCGTAAACAAGTTAAGAATAGCCAGAGAGGAGATCATCAGCTGAAGAAACAGTCAAGATGGGGGGGGGGCACCTCCCACTAGTAAAAGCAGAACAACAAATGACAGAAATGACTTCATGTTGGGATCAGCAACTGCAGCTGATCAAATAACTGACATTTAAAAACCTATCTGTATTCTAATAGATATATGGTATATAACTTTGTGAAACTGGACTGAACGTTATCTGAATTAGTTCCAGCAACAACAAAAAAAATTACATATTTGATACAAATAAGCTATTGCATAATATTCAAGATTAATCATGTGATTCTCTTTCTGGAAAATGTGATGTGCAGCATTAAGTGGTTGCGTTCACCTCTTGTACTCAAGGCGGTTTCTTGTCGTTGCAAAAGCAGGTCAATCTATTTGCTGAACCGGACGTTCTCCTTGAACAATGAGACAACAGGAGATCGTTCTTTAAAGGAAAATTAAGGGAGACATAAAATGGACATCATCTAATATATAACTGACATGATTTTTAAAATGCTGCCTTGCATCAGAGATCTGTAAATGAAACATAAATATTACAAAAGGCGTTGGCTACTTTCTTAATTGTAATGCCAAAAAATATATCAAAATTCCAACTTCGCCGAGGTTTTACAACTTTAAAATAGATTTTCCCCCCAACTTTTCTCCTAGTTTTAAATCAAATTATTCAAAATATGTAGTGAGGACAGGATAAATGTCATACAGGTTGTGCTATTAATTAAATGGAAATATTACTTAAGCAGTAGATTGAAATGGCCAAAGCTCATTTAAAAGTAGGTTATAGTATTGGGGAGAGGTATGGCCGTTTAAGAAAGGGATCAGCTAGATTTTTTGCACATTGCATTGCTCACATTGTTCAAACATTAGTTATAACTCATTTGGATACAATTAACAAATAAATCAGCTTTCAAAATTAGTTTTTAAGAGATATATACGATTGCACAGAATACCGGCCCGTTTCAATACATAACATGACAACAATATTAAGAGTCTAGCTAATTTTATATTCAATTTCTCAGCCCCTGTATCAGCTGTTTTTTAATGGTGCTGTTATTTTGAGCTTGGTTTACTTTTAAGTTGCGATGTCTAAGTTATCATTAGGAGTGATTTTATTGTTGATTTATTGTTTTTGTAGATTAACAGGTTTTTTTCTTGTGCCTTTGATTTTAATTACACTATTGTTTTGTTGTCGCTACATTAGCAATGACTATATGTAGTTACATGGCAACTGCATACAGTGTTTGCTGTAATGTAGTTACGGATGGGGTTCGAAATAAATAAATCTACTAAATATTTAACCTTGATCTCTAATACTACGTTGTGCTATTGTTCAAGGCCCTTATTTCAGTATTGAATGATGTCTAGTAAGCAGGATTTAATAGCATCAAGAAGCAACACAGCCCTCTGTGAAAGAGAACTTGTAATCGGGGAAAGGCTCACTACAAGGCAAAGAAAACAAACTTCATAGGTTCAGTTGATTATCAGCTCATGACGGATACAAAGGGCTATCATATTCAAATTCTACCCCTTAATCCTCCACTCTAAACCTGTAAGTATGTTTTAGCATGAAATTTACAAAAAACAAAAACAACCAGCATTTTATCCACCAAGCTATTTATTTGTGAATAAAAAAGTAAATAAAACATTTTCCTCATTCAAACAGGTTACATTTATTTTTTTCAGTAATAGTTCAATCAGTTTATTAGAAAAACCACAATCTCTGCATTAAAGAATAATCCAACTAAAAATTCTTAGTTCTGTCGCTTCTATTAAAAAAAAGATCTGCATGATTCAAACTATATAAAGGTCCCATCTGCTTTTTAATAAAGCAAATATACATTTTAAAAAACCTAAGAAATGTTTGCGCTGCAGATCCTTTTTCATCACATAACACTGTGTTCCTATGTTCTCTGCAGGACAGACAGCAGTGCTTCCTGCAGCTCTTCATATATAAAAACATCTGTAGTTCTGAGCACGTAATGCATTTAAGGTGTCACTAGTTGGAGCTCTTTTTGTAATTTTACAAAATGAGGAAACAAAATCAAAGGCATTAAACAACTTTGCTTTTCATCATATCAGCTGGAATTCACACTAAGAAGAAATGTCCCAATTTTATAACCAAATTCAGACTAGTCACAAATAAAGCAGTTATTCATGTATAAATCAATATAAACAATTTATCCTATGCAACATATTCTGTAACATGATCAAATAGGCTGCTGCTTTTGGATTACAAACAGCAACACAAGCCTGATTCACACACTAAGTAAACTGTTGGAAAGAAAATGTCAAATATCATGTCAAATTTTACATTCTCCTCTCCTGCTGTTTGCATCTTACGGAGTTATAAGCACCTGTTTAGCGAAGTCACAGAAACATCTGAGCTAGAAACTGGCACAGTAAAATGTACTGGCTAATGGAATGAAAAAGCCAAGAGCTTTTTCACTTTGTTGTGTTTGCATTTAGCCATTTTCCGTCCAGAGTTCTCCTCCTCATGTGCAAATCTAGTTATTCCTGAGAAAAGCCTCACCCATGATGATTCACGATCAAGGCAACTCATATCTCCCCTTATACCAGAATGGAAGTGGGTTTCACCAGACCTTTTTTCAGCGTTGATAGTGTTGAATACCTAAAGTGTGTGTGGGTTTGTGAAAGGCAATATGACTTACAGCATAAGAGCTGCAGTTTCAAGCTTGAAATGAACCTTCAAGAAGGATGGCAAAAGTCACCCCTCACCATTTGATTGAATATGTTGCGATTATCAATACAAAAACGAAAACAAAATCTATATCTATCTGAAAAAAATCTAAGCTATCTAAATTTCTTAAAAAAACAAAAAAGCAATTAAGGAACTGTAACTTCAGATACAGTTGGAGTGTGGATGAGGAATACGAAAGGTGTTGGTGTCAATTCTGATGCATACTGTTTTTAAGTAATATTTAAAGATTGTTTAGCAACCAAACACTTCTAAAACATTTCCCTGCTAAATTTTTAATACTAAATACTACAAAAATGTAAATTTACAAATTTTGCCATTTAAATCAATGGTGATCCTCTCTGCTCAAAATGATATGATGATATTACAGCAAAGGCAGAGTAGCACGTTTTTTATAAAACCTATAAACATCCGAAACAAAACCCTGCAGTCTCTCTGACAGCTGTAATGCAGCAGTTTTAGGTAGACAATGAGGCACTTCAATGATTAATACTCAGCAGCTAACACTGAACAAACCACTCTGTCAACATCAGACGGATAAATGATTGATCTTACGTCGAGGGTCCGAAGACCTCTTTTGCAAAAAAAAAAAAAAAAGAAAAGAAAAAATAATTCAGATAAGATGCTGATGGAGAAAAACTTTTGTGGTTATTATGTGCAGGCACTTTTGCCGTTAGTCAAAGTTTCTGGCTATGTAGTCTCGGCCACTGGATGCAGCTCTACACTTGCAGTCTGTTTGTTGGCGTCACCTCCTCCCCTGACAAGGTTTCTACGGTGACGGAAGATGACGACAGCAGCCGAGACAAAGTAGACGACGGTGAGAATGGTGAAATAAATGAAGTAAATCATGAACTGTGAAGGATAGACAGAAATCTCAGAATTAGATGAAATCACAAACATAATAATCCATGAATTATCATTGATATTTTGAGATTTTTCAAGACAAAGAGACTGTCAAAAGATTTTTCTACCTCTGTAATCCATTAGAAAACTAAAAACTTCACTGAAGCTGTCCTAATTTTTGGAGGTGATTATACATTCCTTGCTTAAGAAAAGCACAAAAAAAACTAGGCGTACTGTCGCCCTGACAGCAAGGGTATAGCCCCGAAAAGCCCCCAACACAATGTGTTGTACAAGAAACTCTCCTGATTGAACTTCACTAACTAAATGTGACTCATTAATAATCTCAAACAGTCCATATTGAGTCAACCTAACACAGACAGACAGATTTCTTGAGCTAAATTTGGACACAATTGGACTTATTGGTTGGGATGTCACGGACGAGAAACTTTGTTTTCCACAAACAGCTCCCCCTAATAAGTAAATTATAAACTGTTATATTGAAATAAGATATATTCAAGATAGTTCTCCTTGTGTGCAATCAGATAAGCCAATCTGGAAATAATCAGACATATGGTTAGCAAGTAATGGTCAAAAAACTTTTTTTCTTTTCTTATTTTTTTCCAAAAAAGCCCCCTCATGAGTGAAATAGGAACAAATACCCTAAATATGTCACCTTAGAGGTGGTCCCGACGAGGTAAATTTGGACTTAATCGGAATAACGGTTAGTTGTGTTCGAAAATCAGTGTATTGTCATTTAGAAGCTCCCCCTAATGAGTACAATATGAACTATTAGAGTAAAATACAATATATGCAAGATAGATATCCCCGAGTTGATTCATATGCACCAAACCTGGACTAAATCAGACCCAAAGTTGAGAAATTACAGCCTGAATAATTTGAGATAATGCTCCCCCTATCTGTAGTCTATCTGGTCCGCTGGATCATTTTATGCATACAAACTAAACCTTCTTGACTTATAATAAAATATATAAAATACTTTTTACCTGAGAGTGTACTTCCAATGCCAGGCCTCTCTTGTCAGCAAATATCAGGTTAATGATGCTCTTCAGAAGCGTCCCCAAAAAGGTGTTGATGCCAAACACCAATGCGCACAGCTCCTTGGTGAGTGACGAAGCAATCTGGAAACTATGGAGAGGTAAGATAATCACCACAGAGCCAGATGAGTTTGACATTCCAGTCTGTGCAACCTCTAAATGTATCCTCAGCAGTCTGAAGTACATACAGCACAATTACTTTACAATTTCTCTTTTGGTTTTGTATAAAATAACTATGCTATGTTTCTCTGCCAAAACTGATGACTAAAAGTTGTCAGTAATCTCTGCAATGGAGATCTGCAGATCTAACAAGAAGTTTTCAATATTTTTGTCTTATTTGTATGTTTGTAATGTTTTTAAAAAGTTAAAAAATATAACTTAAAAAAAAAAAAGTTTAAATATTTATGGGAGAAATTGTCATTGTTTTAAAGCGGTAAAATGTAATGTGAAGTTCAAAGTATTGTTAAAACCTTTCTGGACTTTAAAGCCCAATGTTGAGCATTACTAATCTAGAAGATTTATTTCATTATTTATTTATTCATTAACTTTGTTAGTTTATTTTACTGGCACGATACATGTGAGCATGGTCACATTTTGATACAATGAAACTCATGCTCTGAAGATGGGACAACATTAAACTTTCCTCTAACTGCATCATCAAATTTAATCCTTCAATGACAAATTTACTTTGGGGAACTCTTAACTTAACCTGTTATGTAACTTTCTGTTTAACCACATTTAGACTGTAAATTATAATATTTTATCGGAAACTCACGTGGCGATGGGCACCAGGAACTGGTAGACGCCCCTGAAGAGGATGTAGGCTATGTAGCAGATATAGATGTTGTCCGTGCTTATCATGAGGAGCAGCATACCAGCCTGCAGTGCTGTGATCAAACCGATAACCAGCTCAGACCAGACGTTCCACCGAATTTTCGCAAAGCCCGCAATGAATGATGTCACTGTACCTGCCGAAAGACACCCATCAATCACGGTTAAAATGTGAAAGAACACAACAAACACTAAATAGGAAAAGTATTGTAGGGTTATATTTCCTTCTGATATTGGAACTTTGTCATTTAACCAGAATCATCCTAACTTGGTGGTGCAAACAATTATTTTTAATTCATAAAGATCTGTTTTCAGGAAATTGTTTATTCCTGAAAGTCAATTAGTTCCAACTATTCAGTAACCTTTGCTACTGTAAGGAAGTTCATTTTGTTATCACCACTATCTGATTTAATCCTCCACTTTAACTGCTAACACGTGTCAGGGTAATTAAAACAAACTGCTACCAATGAGCTTGATAGAAATTACAAGGGTCATTACTGATATCCCGACATGATGTAATCACTTGTCAGAATGAAGTTTGGAGAGCGATCCTTTGCCTACTTGTTATTAGATAGACGTGCAATAAGTTCACTGACATTCCATTTTTTCTGACATTTGAGGTTGTACGTATAAATATAAAAACAAAATGCTTGAAGAGGAATTGAAATTTCTGTTTAAGCTGCACTTTTAGCAGAGTCTGTCTCAACAACTGGTTTCTGAGAGACGTGGTCAGTCACTGTAAGATCATACTCGATTAACCTAGACTCCTCGCGGGACTTTCTTAGACTCTTAGAATCCTACGGTCTGAAGGAGCCGTCTGACACATGATACACTGAAATCCAGATTGGATGTTTGATGAGACATCAATCTATGGACACCATTAATTCATCCCCAGCAAGTACAACATCTGTGCATTGGAAATTTTAACTCCATGTGGGCACTTAGAATGACTTCAGATTGTCAACCAGTTGCCTTGCATTGAAACGTTCACAGTATTGCCTGTATTCACTCACAATAAAACAAATCTTCGTAAAACTTTAGAAATGAAAGATACTTCTTAACGAGCAATCATTTGGCAAATTAGCATTGGCCACATTGATGGAAAATTCCTGTCACATTTGTTCTATACAGCTGCAGAATCTTGAACCTAGGCACATTTATTGGGAGTATACCAACAAGGTCATTATGACATAAGTAAGCTGTCTATTGTTTGATAATTTTATGCTTTATCTCAGGCTTCTATTTTTTCCATTATGTGTTTTGCGTATTTACATGCGGCTGTAACAGTATAATGTACCTTTGGTATTAATTAATTAAGTTGTATTTTCTTAAGTTTCTACAACCATGGGGCTATGACTTTACGATAATGGACAAAATCTTAATTTATATTTTTATGGATCAATATTGAGATCCTCACGGTCATTCAAATATCGATAGAAGTCAGGCTCACGTACGAACCCACTGTTTTGCTTGAACATAGGTCAGTGGTAGTAGCATCTTGACAGCTTTGAAAACAGTCTCTGAACAAGTCCCCTTTCAGTTTTGCTTACAGCTACAGTATATGTCACAATCCATCTCCATTTTGTCGTAGTACTTATAGTTACGACCGGCCCTTTGAGGTCATGTCACGCCTCTGTGTTCCTTTTGTCACGCCTCTGTGTTCCTTTCTTCCTGTTTGTCTTGTGATTGCTCCTCACGCTCACCTGTGTTTCCCCTCCAGCTGTGTCTCGTTATGTCTGTGTGTATAAAGTCTGTCCTTACCTTCCCTTCTGTGCCTGTTCGTTGCATGATGTCCTTGTGTTGTCACGTGTCCCAAGCCCTCCCCGTGTGTCGTGAGTACCTGAAGTGTTTCAGTTCCTGTTTTTCCTCAAGTATAGAGTTTAAATAAATAAATACTGTGCACCAGCTCTACGTTTTATGCGTCTGCTTTTGGGTCCGGGCAAAACCCCACCGAAGTGTGTGACAGGTCAACCATAACGCTGACGGGGCCCATGACAATTGAGTTTTACACCCCTGGCTTACAGCACAAGTTATGCTGCTTTGGACAAATTACTGCATAAGGACAAAATATCGTCAAATTTGTTGTTATTTTCCTGAGGCCTTTCCTGAAGAACACTGACTTGCAACCGCAAAACTCATCTATAAAGGTGCTCACTCCCTTAAGTGTTGCTCTCCATGCCCGAAAAAAGGACAGCAAGTGTGCTTTTCCACAAAGCAGTCCAGCGGTGAATTTAAAAAAAATCAACAAGATGATTCATGACATGAGGCCTTTCTGTCATTTTGTTGTTGCGACTGAAAAGCTGAGTTTTCTTGGTTTTGTTTTAAGTAAACAAAATAATATTTCTGATTTCTCCAAACAAAAGGTAAATTGCTTATTAGTGTTTAACGGTCCATATGTTTATCGAAATGTATGATTAATATCAGATGATGCAGTACTTTCCAATCCATTATTTATAGTACAGTGACTACACAACAAACTTGTCATGAAGAAAACTCTTCTTCAAGATTCAATTTATCTTTGTTATTCAACATTTAGGCCATTTTCAAAACTTTATTGCAAAGATGATCAAGAATCTAGGGAGTTTTCAGGGCAAATTTGAGTTTCCACTAGAGGGGGAAAAAAAAAAAAAAAAACCTGGCCTGCTGTTAAATTGGCATTAAGATATATTTTCTTTTTGGTGTGGAGGAGAGTTGTCCACATCAAATTGAGGTGGTAAGCTGGGGTCACATGTCTATGTGAATAAAAGCAGGGAGAATTGGGAGGCTGAAACTCAACTGCGGTCTGTAAACTGAGTACAACAATAGCAATAAACAATAAACTCTTTGACATTTCTAAAAAAGTTTTACTTAGCAATGTAGAAGCGGCTTCCACTCCACCGTTGTAGACATGCTTGTTCTCTGATGCCGGGTAGACTTTGTTCCACAGGATGTGCACGTAGAACAAAACCAGGTAGTACCCTGTGGAGTTGAACACCCACCACAATGACCACAGCCTCAGGTTAGGCTTCTTCAACACTTCTCTCAACTCAAGCAACATCTGCACAAAGACGGAATCTTTCCAGCATGTTGCAGACGATGGCGGGTTATCTTTCGGGTTAATTTGATCCAGTTCAGATTTGGTGGCTACATCCGCCAATTCCTTTCCACCCGGATTCCGCAGCCGATTGAAAAACAGCGAACGTTTAGGCCAGGACAAGCACAATGAGAGCAGCAAACCAAAGCAGACAAATCCCAAGGATATCGCATTCAGGGTGTAATAGGTAACGTTGCCCACAGACATAAACAGCTGGCCCAACACCGAGCTAGTGAACACCCCCAGGAGGAGTGATGAGCGAGAGTATCCCGCCACACGCTGGTAGAGGTCTGGGCTGACCAGGGAGAAAATATAGGAGGAGTAGGCTACACGGCAGGCCATGGTGATGCCGTAGAAGAACTCCATGAACTGCATTTCGAGGAGGGTGGTGCCCAGGAGCAGAATGAGCCAGATGACCACCTGGCTGATACCCTGGAAGATCAGGACCGGCTTGTAGCGCAGGAGATCTGTCAGCAGGAAGGCAGGCACCAGCACAACCATGTATGAGTAAGTCAGCACGGGGGTGATCTCATTGGTTACCTGAAAATGAAAACAGACTCGCGATGAGGATGAGCAGTGAGGAAGTTGAAGCAGCAGTGCATATTTAGAATGACTTATTGACATAATCTCGCCCAAGTCAGCTAATTAATAAATACTGATTGCTTAATACTTTGTCCAATGTGAGCACAGACGAACTTTTCTTAGTAACAATGAACATCATGTTCATTAATATGCCTCCGTCCGCGAGCACAAATGTAGAGCCAATGATTAGATCTCAACCGGAGGCGCCTTTTCCTCTAGATGTATTGTGTTGAGGTTGTCCTCTGTTATGTCGCAGCAAGAGGAAACACACAATACCATAAGCAACACGAATAAAAGGAAATTATCTAATGTTTCACAAGCACTGTTTGATAGTATTATATATATCTAGTATCATATATTAGATAAGACCATTGTCTTGAGACGGAAGGAAGGCAAAGAGAAAAATTCTGCACACAATGATAACTTAATTTATCTCATAACTACATCGATGGCCTGTATGAGTCTTGTTAAGTCCAGCTTCATATTCCCCTAACCTCTAAGGCTCCTCGTTCACTTGAGCTCTGTCAAATAAACTACAGGAGGACCAGAAATATGCAAGTCTTATCACTGGCAGTCTAGAAGATGGACCCATATCTGTAGCACACGCCAACAGCAGCTATGTTTACTGCTGACAGGAACTCAGCCAGAACATTTCAGAGCTAGTTTAAACCTAAATATTGAAGGTAAAGGATCAACTTCTTTTTCCAACATGTAAATTACATATTTTGGTGGGGGTTGAGGGGGGCAATCTCCATGTGCATAATCTAATAAGGTGATTAAGCATTTGGAGCTACTGGTTAAGTGAGACCAGTCGGCTTACAGCAGCATATCACGCGTTGTGAAATAAAAAATATATATTTAAAAATGAATAGAAAGAAACTATTTCACATTCCAAGTCACTACCATGTGGATAAAAAAAAACTTGTATCTGTTGTTGTGCGCCATCCATTTTCATCCCTTAAATAACAAATAGCCCCAAATTTTACATTAGATCTTGTGTGTATTATATACACAATGAAATGTGTTCTGTTCTTAAAACTATAATTTTAAAACTATAGCTTTAAGAACAGGTGTGTTGTTGTGTGTCTGTTGTTAAGGCACATTTTGAGATCACATCACATGTTTGCGACATAAAATTGGCAGTCGGAATTAATAATTTCAACTAAACTGTGACTAAAAGCTTGCACAAGCTTGTTCGATTTTTGTTTTATACTTGTAAAGAGTCTAAATTTACTACTGATAACCACTTATTTTAGATTTGTTTCATTTTTTGATTTTCCTCAAATAATTGATTAATTTGTCAGTAAAATGATTAAAAATGTATACTCACAAAGAAGCATATTCTTACAATAGACTATAGTATATAGCAGTTGTTCTGAATCTGTTTCATCAATCTACTCCTTTTATTTTATTTTTTCAGTCAAGTATCCGCTGAACAGAGAAAAAACATTGGGAAGGAAGAATTTGTCTTTATAAATACATTCAAAACACCGCTTTGACATCAGTGTCTTGACTTATTCAACAACAAAATTGTTATTGATTGCTACATTAAAAATGTTTACCATAAATCACTAAATCCTGGACAAACCTCTTTTGGACATCATTCAATAAAAATTAAACAGCATCTGTAGTTGAAGTGAGAAATTGATGGTAATTTGTTGTCTTAG
Organism: Lophius piscatorius; assembly: GCA_009660295.1. Lineage (NCBI taxonomy): Eukaryota > Metazoa > Chordata > Actinopteri > Lophiiformes > Lophiidae > Lophius > Lophius piscatorius. Next base: position 13,269 of record VRLP01006637.1, on the reverse strand, counting down.
TTTTATTTTGTCTTATTTAAACAAAGCATTGATCTATAGTACTCCTATGCCCCCCTAGAAAAGGTTTTTATTAGCTGCCTTCCATCACACTGATAAATAAAGGAATTTGTGGTAGGGACATCGTTTCAGATGTAAAACAGAAACTGGGGTGGACGGTGTGCCCAACACAACAAATATGTGAGAAATAAACTCTCGGTAAAAGGTCTTGGTAGACTCCGAGAGAGTAAATGCAGACAACATAAGTTTCAGGAAACCTCAACAAGCCCATTACACTGACCCAATTTGGAGGAATGTGAACTTTGACTTCAGTAAGATGGATCAGCACACTCACCACAGAGGCACTCCTATGTGCAATGGGTACCTGACTGTATCAAGTCTTGCAGGTTAACTTTTAGTCCCGATGTTCATGCATTTTAAATCTGTATTACTGGCTGTATCTTTTAATGTTGCCTTTTTGTCACTAATTACATCATAATGTTAACACAAATGGCCTGTTGGTAATTTCATTGCCTCAAAACCAATAATAACTGCATTAAAACCATGTTGTGTCGGAAAATACTACTCACCTGTTCTCTGGTGAAGTTCTTCACAGGGCTGAGTAGATATGGTGTAATGAAGGGCTCCCCAGGCTTTATCGATGCCATAAACCCATAAAAACACAAAAATATCACGGCCCTGTTCCACTTTCTGGGCTCCTTGGCATCTTTTGTGGGTCCATCTGAAGGAGAGAGGGCCTCAGAAGAGAGAACAGCCACGACTGCATCTCCATCTTCATGTTCCCCATTGTCATAACAAGGAGACATCTTCAGATCTATCTCCTTCTCCTCTACTGATCGGTCCATACTTTCCACTTTGTTATCCTCCACCATTGCGACAGCTGGTTTATGGATCCCTCTGTGATTTAAAGTGCAGTTATTTCTTTCAGTCAAATCACCATGTGAAGATTTGTTTTGATTCCTGTTTCAAATGACAAAATAACACCCAACTGTTCGGGCTGGAAACTACAGTCTTTGGTTTTGCCTCAACGTCTCCGTCTCTCTCCATGCAAGCGAGAATAAAAATGTTGAGAATTAATCATTTAACAAATTGATGGCAATATAGTTAAAATCCTACAAAAGTCCATTTGCATGTTGGAGGGAATGTTGACCTTTGCTCCAGTCAATGCTGACATTTTAACACAGCAAGCCATCCAGCAGCCGAGTCTGGTTTCAATGTTAACCTGGAAAGATAATGCTGTCTGTTAGACAGTTTGCAGATGACAGTGGAGCATAAGTTTTTTTTCACCATATTGCGACATGCTGCTTTAAATCATCTGGAGCTACCACTTTTGATTTGATCCAAATGTAAAGTGCATTATAAATTAAATTTATTATTATTATTATTATTATTATTATGAGCAGAAACATTTTCTACCACAATTGTCCACTGCATGGGCTGATGTCATCATATATTGTTTACTCTGACCATTTCAGGTTACAAAATAAATTCTGACGCAACGCTAGATACAAATAATTACGTTTATCTGTAAACCATGAAGACTGTGTGCCCCTGTTGAATGACCTGAGTTACATGTCAAGACTTAAAGGGACAGTACAAACAAGTTACACAAGCCTGTCACTGGATAACTCGTTGTGTTAGCATACCAGAGCCCCCTTAACTGCAATATAAGCTGCTAAACCCGGTCTGATATCCGAAAACTCATCTCACATTTAACGATGCGGGTATGAAGTTAAAACCATCCAGAACGAAGGGTTTTCCAGTATTTAAGTTCAGCACAGAGGGGTTGCAGGAGTCTAGCTTTAGATGACACAACACGTTAATAGCAATCTTAATAGGTAGTGTCTGACACAACAAACTGGTATTCCCTTTAAAACGCTTTATTTTGCTATTTTTAATAGTTTCTAGGTAATAAAAGGGCGGCAAAAGTGTCATACCTCATGCTCTCAGGAGCAGCAGCAGTTCATTTGCAGCAGAGATCAGACCGCTCACTCCAGTCATATCCCTTATGTGTTTCACATGGCTTTCACCAATGCTTATTTACTCCAGCGGGAGACGCTAACGATAGCACCAATTGTGAGCGACTCTTTCATCCTTTACACTTCAAAGTATACAGTGAGTACAATTAACAAGAACTACACGTATGACAAACTCTCTGACACCAAAGTGAAATGTAAGAGAAAGTTCACTTTTTATGAAACTGGTCTCAACCTTAGCAACCGATTGGCTAGACCTCTCGCGAGATCTGCCAATCACGTTGTTGACTTAAGACGAGATGTATTATTTTCAGCTATTGCAATGACTGAGTCGGAGTTGAAAGTGTAAATATAATTTCATCCAAATTATACAGTTTTAAACGGGTAAGCCTTTTAGAAAAACTATTTAGAGAGTCTAGTATAATGTGTCCAATCAATGATGAGCATACACCACAAAATCCTCGCCGGTGTATATGCAAGCTTAGTGAGACCTATTATGAATATGATCATTTGAAAACAAACGCACTATGACCATCAATGACTAGATGCGCATGCTGTAAATTAGTGATTGTCAACGGTGGGTCGCGACCCAAAAGTGAGTCGCGGGCCTTTGTCTGGGAAAAAAAAAATGTTAAGAAAAAAACAATCCTGTGCTTTTATTTTGAATGGGTATTTTTTTATGCAGTGAATTGCAGTCTATTCAGTCTCCTTAACAGTAGGCGGCAATAATGCCCTGTAATGCTAATTGACATCCGCCATTTCACAGCGTAGAAGAACCTGCAAAGCTTGTTTTCATATGTTCATGGAGCATGGCGAAACGGAAGTACGACGCCGACTACATGAGATATGGATTTTCATAAATTGAGGACAAAGGACAAAAACCTAAGTGTGTTCCACCTGCTGGTCGTTTTGGTGTATCATTAAACTTGTTTTTTTGTGTTGGCATACTGTGGTATTCTGTACTATCTCAGGTTCAAACTGCACCATCTTTTCATTAAATAAATTTGAGAAACTGGAAATTTTCCTCGATTTGGGTCGCGGCTTGTCATTAAGGGGTGATGGTGTGTCCCGAAGCTAGACCAGTTGAGAACCACTGCTGTAAATTAAGAATACATCGTCATCAAGTTGTGTTCTGTCACATGCTGTCACATGCTGCGCGCATGTGCTGCAGTGTAGCAAATAAAGAAAACATTTTCATCAATTTCACAACACATTAAGAAATACGATCTGCCAAAGCTACAAGACCACAGAAGTGTTTACGAAGAACATTCAAAAGTGATGCATTCATGGACACTATTTTTATCGCTTCATTTAGTGAATAAAACATATAATAAACAAACATTTCATGGTATTTTGATTAGACGTGGTAGTTTCGCTTAACTTCCAGGTCATGCAGATATGTGACTTACAGTAAACTTTAATTAACATTGCAAAAGCGACTAATAAACTTATTAATGACCATGACTTGCACAGTACCCAAAGCTACAGTAAAAAAGGTGTATTGTACTTGCTGAAGAAAACTCTTAACCATCATCGCACAAACTGACTTCCGTTGTCACAATGGAACCATGTACACAACAGTCAGAATGTCATAAACGAGAGCTATTAAAATGACTGGTCAAGAGTTTTCAGCAAGTTCAGTACACCTTGTTAACTGTAGCTTGTTCCGCGCTGTATTAACTTTATCTGTTGTTTTGACTATATTCGGTGAACTGTGTTTAGTGCATAAAACCGATATAAGACACAAATGTATATGGTAGCGTTGCTTAACGTGTGGGTCATGCACCTGTGTGACTTAGAGTAAAATTTAAATCCATGTTGGGAAAACAACCAATAAACTACAGTGAACAGGTTGTATTATAATTGTTGAAGAAAACTTTATTTACCAAATGAAGCTATAAAAAACTTGCCTTTTGTAGATTGTTTTTTCTTACTGTGTTGTGTTGTGGTTTTTGCAGAGTCATTGCGTTTGCCTCTGTCGGCCAACGTATAAATAGACATGAAAGGCTTGTGCTCTAGTCTTGCATCTGTTGTATGATCTACTATTACATAGCTCATATTTTTAGAGTAGTAAAATTATCATGCATTTATAAACAAATACACCACTACACAAAAAAACATCCCAGATCTTGATGAATGAAATATTCCGTTTGAAAATCATTATTGATTATGTAGTGTAAAACTACCGAACTCTTGTAGCTTGTAAGAACGATCAATGAAAACCAAAATCATTAACTCATTCATGACTGGAATAAGAATCCCACCCAAAATCAAGGTGGAAAAATGAGATCCCAGGCTGATCCAACTTTTGTGAATTTCCTCAAGACAACTTATAATGTGGCTCGTGCCTGTATGCACTCCTTAAAACATCAGGGCTTGCTCCTGATAAGATGATGGATGGTCCCTTGGGGGATCTCCCGCCAGTCCTGCATCAGGGCCTCCGTCAGCTTCTGGACAGTCTGTGGTGCGACGTGGCAGCAGTGGATGCAACGATACATGGTGCCCCAGATGTGCTCGATTGGATTCAGGTCTGTTGAACGGGCGGGCCAGTCAACTTCAGGCTTCAATTGTGCCTCCCTCATTGAGTGTTTTTCCGACAGTATGGACAGAAATTTGGACACGAGTGTACTGCTAGAAGTCATTTTGTAGGGCTCTGGCAGTGCACCTCCTCTTTCTCCTTAGACAAAGGAGCAGATAGCCTTATAACATGAATATATAACTCAGAATATAACACGACTGCCTTGTTGTGTGATTCAAGTTGCTGAAAAAAGCAAGGGACATACAGGAATAGTTCCGAGTGATTAGAGGTGATTCTGAGGATCGTTACGTGCAGGACATCGATTGACAGCATTGCTCAGAAAATGGAGCCACTAAAAAGGCGAAGGACATCAGCAGTTTGGGAGAATTTTGACAAGTCTAGGTTAAATATAACGTACACCTGCTGAAATCAATCACATGGAGGATGGTTAGAGGTGTGTTTGTATCTATATATATATATTATAATAATACATTTAATTTATAACACACTTTACATTTGGATCAAATCTCAAAGTGCTACAAGGTAAAAGCAGATAAAAGCATCAATGAAAAATATAATAATAATTATAAAAAAATATGACCAAAAAGCAGCAATGTTAATTACAAGTTATAGGTTCTGTTAAAAAGGAAAACTTTAAGTCCTTTTTTTTTTTTAAATGTGTCAGTCGTCTGTGGAGCCCTGAGATGGTCAGGGAGGGCATTCCACAGAAGAGGGGCAGCAAAACAGAAGGCCCGATCACCCATGGTGCTGAGCTTAGTCCGGGGAAGGAGGAGGCGGTATGAGTGGGTAGAACGGAGGGATCGTGTTGAGGTCAGTGGGGTGAGTAGTTCTTTTAGGTAGGGGGGTGCGTTACCATGGATGCACTGGTGAGTGAGGAGAGAGATCTTATAATCAATCCTTTTGGAGATGGGAACCCAATGAAGGGAATGAAGTACGGGGGTGATGTGTTCGTATTTACGAACTCTCATCAGGATCCTTGCAGCACTGTTTTGAACATACTGAAGTCTTTGAAGACTTTTATCAGGGATCCCGGTGAGAAGTGAGTTACAGTAATCCAGTCTGGGGGGAGACAAATGCGTGGACCAGCTTTTCAGCATCAATTTAGGTAAGTGAAGAACGATGTTTGGAAATATTTCTGAGATGGTGAAAGCTCCATATATATATATTTATTATATAAAGTACATATATACATTCTCCTTATAATGTAATTGTTGAAGGTGAAGTGCCGGCTGTGCCTGAGAGAGCTATGTTACAGCAACAACACCAAATGTATGTTGAGGCATTACTGTGCACTCCATGAGAATGAAGAACAGCCTCAACCCAGGGCATGTAATATACCCCACATCTCTTTTAACGCAATACCCCTCATTGTGGCTGAAACGCAACGGCCTGTACTATGCTGACATAATGTTGCATTTGTTTAGGTACCAGGAAACATAATGTGGATGAGGCCCTGGTTAACATGATTATAAAAGATTCACAACTTTTCACAGTGGTGGAAGATGAGGGCTTTAGGAATCTCATCCATGTCCTTGATCCAGCTTACACTCCCGACAAGACAGGTATGTGTTGCATATCTATGATGCGGGTGTTGGTATTACTATTAAAATAATTTAGCAGTAGTAGTATGTAGACTATCATGCACCTTTACGTTCTAAAGGCTATGGTAGAAGAAATATATACTACAGCAAAGGAGAAGGCAAAGGAAGAGGTCCAGAAGGCTGCAGCTGGAAGTCTGACAACAGATATGTGGCAATGTATGAATATGGAGGCCTATCTATGCTTAACATGCCACTATATCGCAAAGGAGGACACCCTAAATACCATCTTGCTAGGTGTGGAACATTTTCCACACAGTCACACAGCTGACAACTTTGCCAAGGCGAAGGATAAAATCATGGAAAAGTGGGGGGTCAAGGGTGGGGTGAGGTGCTTGGTCACAGATGCTGCATCCAACATGAAAGCCTGTGCAAGGACACTGCAGGTCAGGCACAGCATCTGTGTCGCCCATGCTCTCAATTTAATAGCGCGCAAGTCGTTTGACCAGGTCCCATCCTTGTAGACATACGGGCAAAATCAAGTAAGGTTGTAACATACTTCCGGACCAGCACTGCAGCAAAATAACGTTTATGCCAGATGCAGGAGTCAATGGGATGGCCAAAACATAAATTACTAATAGAAGTAGAAACCCGATGGAATGCCACCCTATTAATCTTACATTTGAACAGCGTGAAGCTGTAGGTGCAGCCCTGGCATCTCTTCACACAGATCTTCTCCCACTCAGTTCACGTGAATATGACGCAATTAAGGAAACGGTAAAGGTGTTAGGACCTTTCCACCAGGCCACAGTGGAACTGACTGAGGAGAAACCTGTGTCAGTCTCAAAAGCGATACCTCTCATGAAGATGCTCCACCACAAAGTTAAATGTGAGGCCTCAAATTTCCAGACTGACCCTGCCAAACCGTTAACCGACAGCCTAATCCGTCGACTCAGAGAACATCTGGCCAGTTTAGAGACTCTGAGTGTGATGACGCTGGCAACATTGCTGGACACCAGGTCCTGGGGTTCAACAGGAAAGGAAATGAGGCAAAGAAAAAACCACGGATGGAATGTGCTAATGTAGTTACACTGCAAGATATTCCTCTGCCGATGCCTCAATCAGGCACCTGTGATGCCGCTGCACCAGGGGCCTCAACATCCAGCTCAGGTAAGTGTTCATATGATGTGATCTATATTTGTGAGTGTTTGCTGGAATAATGTCCTGTACGCCTGCTTCTTCAGTCCCCTGTGAAAGGGTTTTTTCTAAAGCTGGGGAAGTTATATCAAAGATAAGGAATCGCCTGAGCCCCAACACTGTCAAAACACTTTTATTCCTGAATAACAATCAATAAAGCATACCCCTCCCACTTGCCCAATCCCAGTCACACAAGCACCTCCTGTAACTATTATGCACACAAACACACACACACACACACACACACACACACACACACACAGTGGGTGTATACATATAATAAATTACTTTATTGATATACCACGTTCAGGATAGATTCATTTCCTCTGGCTTTACAATACCTCACAGGGGGAATCTGATGTATTACTTGCATCGTTATGTTTACAGATCCACTGGAATGTAGCCCACATATAATATAAAAGTAGGACTGCTTTACATCAAATGACCAGCAAATGTCAGTACTCCCAAATGAGCTTTTACGTGGGGCTTCGTGTAATCAGCCTTTTGGAGAAGCAATTGGCCAACAAGATTCGACACATTCACGGCGCTTCATCACATCAGTATTACAGATACTGCCTCATGCTACCACTAGTGGCGAGGGCAGTGGAAAAATGCAAAACTGGCCAAGAACCATCCAGAAAGGATGAGGACAGGGAAATGATGTGTGGCCCCCACCAGCTAAACCATTCCTTAATAGGGGTTGTCTCGCTAGTTGCATCTCCTTTCCACCTGTTGTCTGTCCCATTTGTACACAGCAGGTTAAATTGATTCACAATCATTATTGCTTCCTGACTGACAGGTTGATATCCCAGAGGTGTGATTGACATGGAGTTACACTGTGATGATTAAGTGTTCCCTTTATTTTTTTGAGTCGTGTATATATACATGCTGTGTAAATATACTGTGTATATATTTATATATGTGTGTATATATATATATATATATATATATATATATATATATATAATAATAATACATTTTATTTATAACGCACTTTACATATGGATCAAAAAATATGAAAGTGCAAATTAGAGATTTGCATAAAAGTGAGACTCCCCTCCCGACCCCCAAGGATGACCATGCAATAGTAAGATGCAGTCCAAATCTTTTTTAAATTAAATAATTTTTGGTGTCAAGGTGTTCATGATCCAAAACAACAAACAAAACAATCATGATATATCACAACTAAATAACCTAGATACCTGTCTTACCTTCTTTACAAAACTAAGAAAATAAAGTACATGAAACTTACCTAACTATCTACGACAAAAACAAGACAGAAAAAATACCACTAATGGAAAGTGCATTCAAATCCTACATTCTGTGGCCTACTGCAAATTTAGGAGTTTTGCAATATGTGTAAGATGATTTATAATAACAAATGATGCACCTACTGTGTCTCAGCGTGTGCGATGGGAAACTCTGATAGCATTTTTGCATGGCTATATTATCAGCTATGGACTAAATTCTAAAATAAAAAAAAGAGAGGACTTCAAAACTAAATTATCTCTTCGCAAGCGTTGCAAATACAGTATATATAGACTGTATGCTATATCTCCAATCTACCTTCAAACCTAATATGAACTTACTTTAACTGCTTAAGCGGAGCAACTACTTAGGGCTCGACATCTGTGAATATGAAGATAAATCTGGCAAACGTTCTCTGATTTCTATATGAAACTGTACTCATCAGAAAGTCAAACCGACATAAGAGGAATTGATTCCTTTTTGGATGGGTTAATTTTGCCTCACCTGGATGAAGCTGCCTTGATAGTCCCCTTTCAGTGGATGAAATTCAGGAAGCGATAGGAAATATGTAATCGGGGAAAGACCCTGCTCCAACAGCATTTTATAAAACTTATGCACTTTTTAGTGTGGTTATGTACTGGGAGGCACAATTTGAGGATAATTTACCCTCCACATTGAGACAGGCCTAAATATATCTCCTTCTTAAAAAAGATAAGGACCTGCTCCTTCCTGCATCCTTTAGACCAGACGTGTCAAACCCGTAAAACAATTATATCCGGCCCGCGAGACAATATTTAATTTATATAATTACTGGCCCGCTGGTATACAGTACAAATACCACAGATACTACAAATCCCAGAACGCACTGCGATAGCCTGTACGTCAATCAATAACGCCAGCGCCTCACCCTGTTGCTCTGCTGTCAGGTGTCAGATTTAATCTTGTCACTCTCATAAACATTAGGCTCATCCTTTGAGAAGATGCTAGCGATAACGGGAGGAGATATAGTTGATTAATCATTCTTAAAAACGATAAATAATAAACGTATTAGTAAATAGAATGCACGTTTTCATTAACTGGCGAGATGCGTTATAGTCCTCCAGCCGTTAAACGTGTCAGTGCTGCTGCCTTTGGGCTGTTCGTCACTGTTTTCTACTTTTACTATTAACGCTGGCAGAAGACTGAAACGGCTTAATTAGTCCAGCTATTTACCAAGGGGCAGATAAAGTTCTTTTTTGTAGATGTCTAAAAACCGATTGATTTTAGATGACATTTTTAGGTTGGAAAATATAATTTTATGTCTGATATTGATGCTGGTCAATAAAACTTATCATTGACATTATTCTGTGAAACAATGCTGTTACAGAAGGAGACACAAGAAATATCTATGCTGATCCATTTTGAATTATATCTGTAATTTGCGTTTTTTCTATTCCGGTTTTGTTCTCCAGAATTCTCTAAAATGACTAAATGAAATAAAAATAATAAGGTCATAACACCTGAAAAATGTCCAGTTTGAGTCCTGTTCGGCCCTCGATGTAGAATCCTTCTTTGATTTTGACCCCCGCTGGGATTGAATTTGACAACCTTGCTTTAACCAATCTCACTATTTAATAGAGACTACGAAATCCTAGCAAAATCTGTAGCTAAATGCAGAATGAAGGTACTCCTACAAATTTTATACCCTGATCAGACAGAATTTATCCAGGGCATATATATAGATAAATAGTTTTTGTGATTATTCATCATAAAAATGATTTTATGGTGAAATTTTGAGTTTCATAGAAAATAGCCAATTAGCTAATAGCCTATTCAACTATTTGACCCTTTTAAAGGTAAAACAATCTTACTTATCAAATAGGACTTTTTCAAAAGCCACGGTTAATAACTAAATAAATAGGGACTCAAAATTAGCTCAATCAAATAGTTAAACTGGACAGTAAAGGGTTTTAAACATCAAATTGCATTATAAGCATGCTAAAATGGAAAACCAACTTTCATGCTTGCTGTGTTCATGTCATTATTTAGCTCAAATCAAAGTTATCGACAGAACTCCTGTGCTAGCATTCATGATTTAATCAAACTTAATGCATTATGTCAAAAAATTTTACAAATGATACATGAGACTTGGCCAGTTGTAACGACAAGCCAACCTACCGTGGCCCAGAACCTCCCAAATCATTTAATACAGAGTAATTCAATTGCTTATATTTAAGTTGTCAAGATTTTTATTTTGTGCATGGTTAACTTTGTGCCGGAGTTAACTGTATTTTTCTAATCGGTAGTTTATTACAGTATATTCAAAAGATAAACAATGATCATTATGCATTTATTTACCAGTCCTCACCGCAGAAATTAACTGCCTGGCTAGCAAAAAAAATCAAGAGTAAAAACACAGAACTGCTCACATCATTTATATCTAGAAAGTCTAGAAAGTGACTTGAATATAAATATTCAAGTCACGTGTGTCACTGATGTACTGACTTTGGTTATCAACAAATGTCATACACTTGTTATATGCATGATATCATCCATACACAAAGTAGCTTTGAGAATATAAGGTCTTGGGAAATCCATATAGATCTCTATTGTCAAGTTTGTTATTGTTACTGTTATTGTTAAGTTTTTTTTATTTTAACACATCACCTCATTTCACCTGGGAATTATTCAAATTAACCTTGCTTTCTATTTTTTGTATGAGATTCCTTTAAAGTCTACCTTTTTGTGTTTTTCCCTATCTTCTAATACAGACTTGATCAGGTTCATCCATGCAAATGGCCATCTTCCAGTTTAGTGGCCCTAATTCTCCTATTATTGGAAGTATGACTTGTACACTCATGTGGGAATTAAAACATCTCAATGTTTGGGTGAGATCTTTTCTCAACTAAAAGGCCTAGATAAATGTTCTCTGTATTTTTAAAAGATTCATTTCAGGGAAGCGCCATTGCTGTCAAAGGTCTGAGATGTTGACCTGCAGAACATTGACCCCGACCTCTGCTTTATTCGGACCTTCCTCCGAAGAAGCTGTCTCATATTTCCCCTGAACTTCTCTCCCAAAAAGGTATAGAGGACAGGGTTGATGCAGCTGTTATCTTAATCCAAAGCTATGGTCACTGACCTACTTGCAGCACACCCAAATGGGACCAAGTCAGCCCTCAGTATTGTGTCCATCACCATATCACCTTCGTGGCCCGGTGCTTCTAGAAACCTCGAGTGCGTAACAGCCTTATGAAAGTAATACAGCGTCACCAATGTCAAAGTCTTTAGAGCAAATCATTCTCTGTGGGTCAGACACAAGCTTGGTGGCATTACTGAAAAGTGGAGGCAGGGAGAGGGCCCCACAGAGGACCCAGACTGCTGCACACAGGAACCAGCTGCACATCTTCTGACGACTCCTGAGACTCTCACTGGCATGCACAATCCCAATATATCGATCTATGTGATGCAGACCAGGAAAAGGATGCCGGTGTAGAAGTTTGCTTCGATAATGAGGTTGAGGAACTTGAAAATGAAGTTTCCAAAGATTCATTCTTTAATAAGTTTTGCCCCCCAGAACGGTAGGGTTAGGGCCATCAGACCACATGCTATGGTCAGATGAAACAAGTACACATCCGATGGAATCAGCGCCTGTCTGCAAGTGCCGATCAACCAGCCGACCAGCACGTTCCCAGGAATTGCCAGTAGAATGGTTATGAGGTTATGAGGTATGATGGTTATGAGTTAAAACATGGTTATGAGGAGGAGACACAGGGTCAGCGCTGTTTGGCGATCCAGCAGTTTTATCTCACATGACAGAGTCTGTGGATTCACAATGAGGGCATTTCATGTAAAGATTATATTACTTGGTAAATGAAAAACTGCCACAGTCTGAGGCATCCAAATCTGTGTTATACAGCTTTTCAGCAAGCCTATGTAACGGCTTGGGATAACGATAAATATAGAGAAATAATTGCACAGCTAGAACTGAGCAAAGCTTTTTGCATACTGTCAGTTAAACTGCAATATCTACCAAAACATTGCTGTTGACGGTAAATTTTTAGCTAACCTAACAGAGGACATTTAGACATGTGACAGGAGCAATAGCACATAGGTGCATTTACAATTTAGCTTCATCAGGTTAGAGTTCTTGGTATTGTACATCTAAAAACAAAACAATCACATAGCTGTAATACTCCTCTGCTGACATGGTCAGGGTTGGAAGCTCAGACGCAGGATTTTAACAATTCTATATGCATCAAATTGCTTCTGGCAATTTGGTGATGGCAAAAATAATGATTTTATCACCCCAAAATGGTCACGGTAAATTATTAATATATATGTTTTCTATCATTTAAAACACATTCTTATGAATATAAGATGAAAATAAACATAAAATAAAATGTAATAAAAGATAATAAGATAATAAAATTTAGCTTTCTTAAAGCAAAACTGTTTAAAAGATGTAAATGCACACAATGTAGGATTATAAGACTGGAATGGTTACCTAATTTTTGAATTAATTTTATTATATACTAATAATTTTAAGCATTGTTCTGTTAAATACATACATTGTACGCATATATTTACTCATATAATTGGATAAGACCTTGGATAAGAGTTTCCAGGATGATAAACGAGAACGGGGGGGACAAGGAATAGACTTGTAAATAATTTCTCATGATTTATTCGATCACTTGAAAATGTATTTGTCTTCTTCATTTATTTTTAATGGTAGAAAGTCTTTCAACATACACATAAGGCATTGCAACTAGCAAGTACATATTTCCTTGTTCTT